>JAVXUO010000654.1:0-48959 GCA_033065855.1 Escallonia rubra
CCTTAATCTTCTCTATCAATGATGGTTGAACTTCCAAATGTGCCAGATTACCCACAAGAATTTGGAACTCTTACCTCGACTTCTAACTTCTCCTAATTCTTCCAACAACTGAGGTTGTCTAGTAAGCATAGCAGAAAGTCTTCCTATACTCTTCCTACTTAGCGCATCCGCCACAACATTAGCCTTACCTGGATGGTACAAAATGGTGCAATCACAGTCCTTCAACAATTCCAACCACCGTCTCTGTCTCATATTCAACTCTTTTTGTGTGAACTCTTTTTGTGTGAACATGTATTTCAAACTCTTATGATCCGTATTAATTTCACACGGTTCACCGTACAGATAATGACGCCAAATCCTTAGTGCAAAAATCACAGCTGCTAATTCCAAGTCATGGGTAGGATAATTCAGCGCATGCTGTTTAAGTTGTCTTGAGGCATAAGCAATTACCTTACCCCCGTTGCATGAGCACACTATAGATGACGAACCCTCCAGATTCAGATGGCAGTGTCAAGACTGGTCCCGAAACTAAACGCTTCTTCAATTCTTGAAAACTCTTTTCACATTCTTCTGTCCACCAAAATTTGGCATACCTTCTTGTCAACTGGGTCAAAGGAATAGAAATGCGAGAGAAACCTTCGACATACCTCCTATAATAACCTGCTAGTCCCAAGAAACTTCTAATTTCTGTCACGGAGGTCGGCCTCTCCCAATTCACAATTGCTTCGTAGGATCCACAGATATCCCATCTTTAGTCACTACATGACCCAAGAACGAAACCTGTTCTAACCAAATCTCACACTTATTGAACTTGGAAAATGTCTTTCATGCTCCTCCCTGCTCTTGGAATAAACCAAAATATCATCTATAAAGACAATCACAAACAGATCCAGGTACTTTTTAAACACCCTGTTCATTAGGTCCATAAATGCGGCCAGAGCTTTCATAAGACGGAAAGGCATTACTAAAAATTCGTAATGGCCATACCGCGTCCTAAAAGCAGTCTTTGGTACATCCTCCTTCTTCACCTTAAGTTGATGGTACCCTGATCGAAGGTCTATTTTCGCGAAGTACCTTGCACCTTGAAGTTGATCAAATAGGTCGTCGATTCTAGGCAGGGTATATTTATTTCGGACTGCCAGGCGATTAAGCTCCCTATAGCCGATACATAAACGCATGCTCCCATCCCTCTTCTTAACAAATAGTAGCGGCGCACCCCATGGAGACACACTAGGACGAATCATACCCTTGTCTAAAAGTTCTTGTAATTGCTCCTTTAGTTCCTTAAGTTCAGTAGGAGCCAACCTGTAGGGTGCTTTGGGAATAGGTGCTGGACCAGGAATCAAATCAATAGTGAACTCGATCTCCCTATCTGGCGGAAGGCCAGGCAAGTCTTCTGGAAACACTTCTGAACATTCACGAACCACAGGGACGTCCTCTAGCCTGACTCCGGTTACGCGAGTGTCGTGGATGTAAGCAAAACAACCTCTACAACCCATCCTCTGAAGGCGTTTGGCACGCAGAGACGAAATCAAATTAATTAGGGTACTGACTCTAGCCCCCTGAATCTTGAATTCGGGCTGATTCGGAATCAAAAATAGAACTTCTGTGCTAAAGCAGTCTATCCTGGCATGATTGTAAGACAACCAATCCACACCCAAAATCACATCGAAGTCCTTCATATCTAGCGGAATTAAATCCACCGTCAACACTCTATCATCGACAATGATGGAGCCAGGATTGTATACTCTAGAGGCAACCACAGAGTTTCCAGTGGGGGCTTCAACACAGTGTTTAGTTTCCGGGCCTCTAGGGTTGACAGTCAAATGCTTACAAAAAGATGCCGAAACGAGTGAGTGTGTGCCACCGGGGTCTAGTAGCGTAAGTGCCTTCTTGTCACAGACTTCAAAGGTACCTGTTACAACATCATTTGACGCTCCCGCCTCGTGAGTCGTCATGGCAAAGACTTCGGCACGTCCCTCCTGTGTTCTTGGCTCATCATCCTCTTTCTTATTCCACTTCTGATCACAGGAAGTCTTCGTCCAGTTTCTGGCCATGTGTCCCATTGCTCCGCAATTATAACACGCTCCCGTCTCCTTATAGGACGGCGAGTTCCCAGGATATCTCCCACAAGTAGTACAATTTCTAGTACCGCTTTGAGTCTGCTGCCTTTGCCCCGATCCCCCTAACAATCTTCTCTTGACATCTGATGCTGGTTCCCATCCATTTCCAGAGTTCTCTTCATTACGGTCCCTCTTTTTCCTCTTGTCTTCCCAGATGCGAAGTTGTTCATCATGAATCCGCTCCAGACGTTGCGCCCCATCCGCCACTTGTGCATAGGTAGGGTTATCCAGAATAGACATCTGTCGCCTTATCTCAAAGCGCAGTCCCTCTCGAAACTTGCGTGCACGATGACTCTCGTCTTGAACAACATGCGAGGCAAAATCTTAAAAGTCGCGCAAATCGCTCCTCGTACTCCGTGATCATCTCATTTAGATGCTGAGCGATCCACATGAAGTCGCTCTCCATGGCCTCCTTCACATTTGGGGGAAAATACTTCGTGAAGAAGCGGTCATGAAATGCTTGCCATGTGAGATCTCCTTTCGCTTCTACCTTCATCATCCTTGAGGTAATCTTCCACCATTGGTCTGCCTCGCCTGTAAACTGAAAATTGCTAACTTCACCTTATGTTTGTCTTAGCACCCTAACACCTCGAATACCTTATCCAACTCATTAACCCAAGTCTCCGCAACCACATGATCCACAGCCTTATCGAACTTATTTTGACGCAAACTCGTGAACTGTTTCAAGATCGCAGCGTTAGCTGCAACCTGTGTAGCGTAGGGTTCTTCATCTCCTCTGCCACCTCGGCCTCCTCTGCCACCACGAATTCCACCGCGGTTACTCATCCTGATTAGCACCATAAACATAAATAAGCCTAATAATGCTTGCACACTAATCATGCACTAATCCTAACAAGCACGGAAGCTTGAAACGAACATGTCTTAAATTGGTTCTAAGAGTCTACAGAATCTTTAACCTAGGCTCTGGTACCAAAATCTAACGCCCCCGACCTTGGGAGCCGTTACCAACGTATACTTCAAGTCTTAATCAGCGCATTCTAATAAATAATCAGTTACACCATGGTGTAAAGCTGAGCGTCTAATCCAATATCGACAAAATATCTTCAAAAGATAGAGGCTTAATTAAAACCCAGCCTCTTACAATCCATCTAATCACAAAAGAATAATCAATCCCCAAATTCTATTTCAAAAGCCTAATGCCAGGTCAAATTACCCGCATTCCGGTAAAGTTCTCAAAGAGGAATACATTGTTTTGACACACTAACGAAATAGAAGCTCGAATTCCCCAAGCGTGCCATGCTTCTAATCATGTCTACAACCTGTGGTAAGGGACAAAGCAAACAAATCGGGAATGAGCTGAAATAGCCCAGTAAGGGGAAATCAAATGGAAAGCAAATACATTAATTCGTAACCTTGACGAACAAGCAATAGCAATTGGCATTAATGTCTGTAAGGCAAATCCAATATACGGAATGATCATTAATGGCCATAGGCCCAAAGCGAACACAAAACCCAAGGGTACGAAATGCATACCGGTAGCGTAATAGCCCTCAACATGAGGACTATCCATAAGCCACTAAAAGAGACTACAAAAGCCACTAAGGTGGCCACAAAAGTCAATATGTGACTACGAAAGTCTTAAAGACTCCCTTTTTAACAAAAGATTGTTCATCTTAATGATCATGTACAATTTACGAATTGCAAACTCAAAAGCAACGAAGGCAAATAGGAAGCAATTTGAACAAAACTCCAAAGCTGTACGACAACTAGTAAAGTGATATTATGTAACGAATCCCTACCACAGCAAGAAGTACGAAATCCCTTACCTTAATCAAGCTTTAAGTAAGAAATCCCCAAGCACCGGCCTTAGAATCTAAAGAGCCTCCCTAGCCTTCTCCCCCCCCCTCTCTCTCTCTCCACCTTTAAGAAAGAGAAGCAAGAGAACCCAAAAGAAAAGGGCTAGAAAGGAAAATGAAGCTATTTAAAGGAAAAAAGTCCTAAGTTGGCAATTTACACTAACAATCCCCCAACTTTTGATACTTATTCAAAATGCACCCAAAACTTTCTAATATTTATAAAAAAGGGATCTTACACTTTCATTCGAAGGAAAGACTATTCCTTCGACTGAATCCTTCACCCGCGAAATAATCTCCTTCGCCCCTGTTCTTTTCATTCGACTGAATCCATTTCATTTGACCCAAAGCATCATTCCATTCGACTGAATCCTTCGGTACCCTCTTTTCTCGATTTAAAACACTTTTCATTCGAAGCAAAACTTTTTCTTCGAATGAATCTGTCAGTAGCTCCATTATATATCTGCCCAACGAAGATTGATTCGAATGAATCGGGATTCATTCGACCGAATCCTTCAGAGAGGGTTTAACGACCAATTTCATCTAATGATTTGATTTATCCTTTAATCTATTTTCCAACAGATATAATCATTCTTAGCATAAAAAGGGGCTCTTACATTCTCCCCACCTTAAAAGAATTCTGTCCCCGGAATTAAACATACCTTAATCATCGAAAAGTTACGCGTGCTTTTTACGTATAACATCCTCGAGTTCCCAAGTAGCGTCCCTCTAAGAATGGTTATGCTGTAATACCTTCACAAAAGCTATCCTCTTAGAGCGCGTGACACCTTCGTCACGTTCCAGGATGCGATCTGGTTGCTCCTCATAAGATAGATCTTCTCTAACTTGAATAAGCTCAAACTCAATAACATGCGAAGGGTCAAAAACATACTTCCTCAAGGTTGAAACTATGAAAAACATTATGTATCTTTGACAAATTTGGAGGCAAGGCTAAACGATAAGCAAGTATACCAATTCGCTCTAAGATTTCAAACGGTCTAATATACCTTTCAGACAGCTTTCCCTTCTTCCCAAAGTTCAAGACTACTTTCCACGAGGATACTCGCAAAAACACATGATCACCAACGTCAAATTCGAGCTCACGACGCCTCATATACGCGTAACTCTTCTGTTGGCTCTGTGCAGTCTTAAGTTTGTTCCTAATCACTTGGATCTTGTTTGCGGTGATTTGAACAAGTTCTGAACCTATCAATTTCCTTTCTCCAACCTCACTCCAACAAATTGGTGATCGACATCTTCTTCCATAAAGAGCCTCAAATGGTGTCATCTGAATGCTAGCATGATAACTGTTATTGTAAGCAAATTATATCAATGGTAAGTGATTATCCCAACTACCTCAAAAATCCAAAACACGAGCTCGCAGCAAGTCCTCCAATGTCTGGATAGTTCGATCAGATTGCCCGTCTGTTTGTGGATGGAAAGTTGTGCTGAGATTAAGTCGTGTATCCATGGCCTCTTGCAAACCACCCCAAAGGCGTGAGGTAAATCTCAGGTCTCTATCTGACACAATAGATAAAGGCACTCCGTGCAACCTAAGTATTCCTCGAACGTACAAGTTAGCAAGTACCTCGATCGAATCCTTGTTCCTTATGGCTAAAAAGTGAGCTGCCTTGGTCAAACGGTCAACTATCACCCATATTGCATCGTGTCGCTTTGCAGTTGGCGGCAATCCAACCACAAAATCCATCGTTATATGCTCCCACTTCCACTCAGGAATAACAATTGGTTGTAACCTCCCAATTGGTCTCTGGTGTTCTGCGTTAACCCGCTGATACACCAAACATCTGGCCACAAAGTCCGCTACCTCTCTTTTCATCCCGCAAATTCTGGTACATCTTGGTACTACTCGGGTGAACCGCAAAAGGTGAATTGTGTGCCTCCGAAAGAATCTCTTTCTTCAATTTCGGATTCGAGGGAACACATTGTCTCCGAACCCAAACGAAGAATACCCTCGCTATCCAATCTGAAGTCTGTGTAACCACCTTCTTTAACTTTGTCACTAATCTTGGCCAATTCGGGGTCTGACGCTTGAGCCACCTTAATCTTCTCTATCAATGATGGTTGAACTTCCAAATGTGCCAGATTACCCACAAGAATTTGGAACTCTTACCTCGACTTCTAACTTCTCCTAATTCTTCCAACAACTGAGGTTGTCTAGTAAGCATAGCAGAAAGTCTTCCTATACTCTTCCTACTTAGCGCATCCGCCACAACATTAGCCTTACCTGGATGGTACAAAATGGTGCAATCACAGTCCTTCAACAATTCCAACCACCGTCTCTGTCTCATATTCAACTCTTTTTGTGTGAACTCTTTTTGTGTGAACATGTATTTCAAACTCTTATGATCCGTATTAATTTCACACGGTTCACCGTACAGATAATGACGCCAAATCCTTAGTGCAAAAATCACAGCTGCTAATTCCAAGTCATGGGTAGGATAATTCAGCGCATGCTGTTTAAGTTGTCTTGAGGCATAAGCAATTACCTTACCCCCGTTGCATGAGCACACTATAGATGACGAACCCTCCAGATTCAGATGGCAGTGTCAAGACTGGTCCCGAAACTAAACGCTTCTTCAATTCTTGAAAACTCTTTTCACATTCTTCTGTCCACCAAAATTTGGCATACCTTCTTGTCAACTGGGTCAAAGGAATAGAAATGCGAGAGAAACCTTCGACATACCTCCTATAATAACCTGCTAGTCCCAAGAAACTTCTAATTTCTGTCACGGAGGTCGGCCTCTCCCAATTCACAATTGCTTCGTAGGATCCACAGATATCCCATCTTTAGTCACTACATGACCCAAGAACGAAACCTGTTCTAACCAAATCTCACACTTATTGAACTTGGAAAATGTCTTTCATGCTCCTCCCTGCTCTTGGAATAAACCAAAATATCATCTATAAAGACAATCACAAACAGATCCAGGTACTTTTTAAACACCCTGTTCATTAGGTCCATAAATGCGGCCAGAGCTTTCATAAGACGGAAAGGCATTACTAAAAATTCGTAATGGCCATACCGCGTCCTAAAAGCAGTCTTTGGTACATCCTCCTTCTTCACCTTAAGTTGATGGTACCCTGATCGAAGGTCTATTTTCGCGAAGTACCTTGCACCTTGAAGTTGATCAAATAGGTCGTCGATTCTAGGCAGGGTATATTTATTTCGGACTGCCAGGCGATTAAGCTCCCTATAGCCGATACATAAACGCATGCTCCCATCCCTCTTCTTAACAAATAGTAGCGGCGCACCCCATGGAGACACACTAGGACGAATCATACCCTTGTCTAAAAGTTCTTGTAATTGCTCCTTTAGTTCCTTAAGTTCAGTAGGAGCCAACCTGTAGGGTGCTTTGGGAATAGGTGCTGGACCAGGAATCAAATCAATAGTGAACTCGATCTCCCTATCTGGCGGAAGGCCAGGCAAGTCTTCTGGAAACACTTCTGAACATTCACGAACCACAGGGACGTCCTCTAGCCTGACTCCGGTTACGCGAGTGTCGTGGATGTAAGCAAAACAACCTCTACAACCCATCCTCTGAAGGCGTTTGGCACGCAGAGACGAAATCAAATTAATTAGGGTACTGACTCTAGCCCCCTGAATCTTGAATTCGGGCTGATTCGGAATCAAAAATAGAACTTCTGTGCTAAAGCAGTCTATCCTGGCATGATTGTAAGACAACCAATCCACACCCAAAATCACATCGAAGTCCTTCATATCTAGCGGAATTAAATCCACCGTCAACACTCTATCATCGACAATGATGGAGCCAGGATTGTATACTCTAGAGGCAACCACAGAGTTTCCAGTGGGGGCTTCAACACAGTGTTTAGTTTCCGGGCCTCTAGGGTTGACAGTCAAATGCTTACAAAAAGATGCCGAAACGAGTGAGTGTGTGCCACCGGGGTCTAGTAGCGTAAGTGCCTTCTTGTCACAGACTTCAAAGGTACCTGTTACAACATCATTTGACGCTCCCGCCTCGTGAGTCGTCATGGCAAAGACTTCGGCACGTCCCTCCTGTGTTCTTGGCTCATCATCCTCTTTCTTATTCCACTTCTGATCACAGGAAGTCTTCGTCCAGTTTCTGGCCATGTGTCCCATTGCTCCGCAATTATAACACGCTCCCGTCTCCTTATAGGACGGCGAGTTCCCAGGATATCTCCCACAAGTAGTACAATTTCTAGTACCGCTTTGAGTCTGCTGCCTTTGCCCCGATCCCCCTAACAATCTTCTCTTGACATCTGATGCTGGTTCCCATCCATTTCCAGAGTTCTCTTCATTACGGTCCCTCTTTTTCCTCTTGTCTTCCCAGATGCGAAGTTGTTCATCATGAATCCGCTCCAGACGTTGCGCCCCATCCGCCACTTGTGCATAGGTAGGGTTATCCAGAATAGACATCTGTCGCCTTATCTCAAAGCGCAGTCCCTCTCGAAACTTGCGTGCACGATGACTCTCGTCTTGAACAACATGCGAGGCAAAATCTTAAAAGTCGCGCAAATCGCTCCTCGTACTCCGTGATCATCTCATTTAGATGCTGAGCGATCCACATGAAGTCGCTCTCCATGGCCTCCTTCACATTTGGGGGAAAATACTTCGTGAAGAAGCGGTCATGAAATGCTTGCCATGTGAGATCTCCTTTCGCTTCTACCTTCATCATCCTTGAGGTAATCTTCCACCATTGGTCTGCCTCGCCTGTAAACTGAAAATTGCTAACTTCACCTTATGTTTGTCTTAGCACCCTAACACCTCGAATACCTTATCCAACTCATTAACCCAAGTCTCCGCAACCACATGATCCACAGCCTTATCGAACTTATTTTGACGCAAACTCGTGAACTGTTTCAAGATCGCAGCGTTAGCTGCAACCTGTGTAGCGTAGGGTTCTTCATCTCCTCTGCCACCTCGGCCTCCTCTGCCACCACGAATTCCACCGCGGTTACTCATCCTGATTAGCACCATAAACATAAATAAGCCTAATAATGCTTGCACACTAATCATGCACTAATCCTAACAAGCACGGAAGCTTGAAACGAACATGTCTTAAATTGGTTCTAAGAGTCTACAGAATCTTTAACCTAGGCTCTGGTACCAAAATCTAACGCCCCCGACCTTGGGAGCCGTTACCAACGTATACTTCAAGTCTTAATCAGCGCATTCTAATAAATAATCAGTTACACCATGGTGTAAAGCTGAGCGTCTAATCCAATATCGACAAAATATCTTCAAAAGATAGAGGCTTAATTAAAACCCAGCCTCTTACAATCCATCTAATCACAAAAGAATAATCAATCCCCAAATTCTATTTCAAAAGCCTAATGCCAGGTCAAATTACCCGCATTCCGGTAAAGTTCTCAAAGAGGAATACATTGTTTTGACACACTAACGAAATAGAAGCTCGAATTCCCCAAGCGTGCCATGCTTCTAATCATGTCTACAACCTGTGGTAAGGGACAAAGCAAACAAATCGGGAATGAGCTGAAATAGCCCAGTAAGGGGAAATCAAATGGAAAGCAAATACATTAATTCGTAACCTTGACGAACAAGCAATAGCAATTGGCATTAATGTCTGTAAGGCAAATCCAATATACGGAATGATCATTAATGGCCATAGGCCCAAAGCGAACACAAAACCCAAGGGTACGAAATGCATACCGGTAGCGTAATAGCCCTCAACATGAGGACTATCCATAAGCCACTAAAAGAGACTACAAAAGCCACTAAGGTGGCCACAAAAGTCAATATGTGACTACGAAAGTCTTAAAGACTCCCTTTTTAACAAAAGATTGTTCATCTTAATGATCATGTACAATTTACGAATTGCAAACTCAAAAGCAACGAAGGCAAATAGGAAGCAATTTGAACAAAACTCCAAAGCTGTACGACAACTAGTAAAGTGATATTATGTAACGAATCCCTACCACAGCAAGAAGTACGAAATCCCTTACCTTAATCAAGCTTTAAGTAAGAAATCCCCAAGCACCGGCCTTAGAATCTAAAGAGCCTCCCTAGCCTTCTCCCCCCCTCTCTCTCTCTCCACCTTTAAGAAAGAGAAGCAAGAGAACCCAAAAGAAAAGGGCTAGAAAGGAAAATGAAGCTATTTAAAGGAAAAAAGTCCTAAGTTGGCAATTTACACTAACAATCCCCCAACTTTTGATACTTATTCAAAATGCACCCAAAACTTTCTAATATTTATAAAAAAGGGATCTTACACTTTCATTCGAAGGAAAGACTATTCCTTCGACTGAATCCTTCACCCGCGAAATAATCTCCTTCGCCCCTGTTCTTTTCATTCGACTGAATCCATTTCATTTGACCCAAAGCATCATTCCATTCGACTGAATCCTTCGGTACCCTCTTTTCTCGATTTAAAACACTTTTCATTCGAAGCAAAACTTTTTCTTCGAATGAATCTGTCAGTAGCTCCATTATATATCTGCCCAACGAAGATTGATTCGAATGAATCGGGATTCATTCGACCGAATCCTTCAGAGAGGGTTTAACGACCAATTTCATCTAATGATTTGATTTATCCTTTAATCTATTTTCCAACAGATATAATCATTCTTAGCATAAAAAGGGGCTCTTACATTCTCCCCACCTTAAAAGAATTCTGTCCCCGGAATTAAACATACCTTAATCATCGAAAAGTTACGCGTGCTTTTTACGTATAACATCCTCGAGTTCCCAAGTAGCGTCCCTCTAAGAATGGTTATGCTGTAATACCTTCACAAAAGCTATCCTCTTAGAGCGCGTGACACCTTCGTCACGTTCCAGGATGCGATCTGGTTGCTCCTCATAAGATAGATCTTCTCTAACTTGAATAAGCTCAAACTCAATAACATGCGAAGGGTCAAAAACATACTTCCTCAAGGTTGAAACTATGAAAAACATTATGTATCTTTGACAAATTTGGAGGCAAGGCTAAACGATAAGCAAGTATACCAATTCGCTCTAAGATTTCAAACGGTCTAATATACCTTTCAGACAGCTTTCCCTTCTTCCCAAAGTTCAAGACTACTTTCCACGAGGATACTCGCAAAAACACATGATCACCAACGTCAAATTCGAGCTCACGACGCCTCATATACGCGTAACTCTTCTGTTGGCTCTGTGCAGTCTTAAGTTTGTTCCTAATCACTTGGATCTTGTTTGCGGTGATTTGAACAAGTTCTGAACCTATCAATTTCCTTTCTCCAACCTCACTCCAACAAATTGGTGATCGACATCTTCTTCCATAAAGAGCCTCAAATGGTGTCATCTGAATGCTAGCATGATAACTGTTATTGTAAGCAAATTATATCAATGGTAAGTGATTATCCCAACTACCTCAAAAATCCAAAACACGAGCTCGCAGCAAGTCCTCCAATGTCTGGATAGTTCGATCAGATTGCCCGTCTGTTTGTGGATGGAAAGTTGTGCTGAGATTAAGTCGTGTATCCATGGCCTCTTGCAAACCACCCCAAAGGCGTGAGGTAAATCTCAGGTCTCTATCTGACACAATAGATAAAGGCACTCCGTGCAACCTAAGTATTCCTCGAACGTACAAGTTAGCAAGTACCTCGATCGAATCCTTGTTCCTTATGGCTAAAAAGTGAGCTGCCTTGGTCAAACGGTCAACTATCACCCATATTGCATCGTGTCGCTTTGCAGTTGGCGGCAATCCAACCACAAAATCCATCGTTATATGCTCCCACTTCCACTCAGGAATAACAATTGGTTGTAACCTCCCAATTGGTCTCTGGTGTTCTGCGTTAACCCGCTGATACACCAAACATCTGGCCACAAAGTCCGCTACCTCTCTTTTCATCCCGCAAATTCTGGTACATCTTGGTACTACTCGGGTGAACCGCAAAAGGTGAATTGTGTGCCTCCGAAAGAATCTCTTTCTTCAATTTCGGATTCGAGGGAACACATTGTCTCCGAACCCAAACGAAGAATACCCTCGCTATCCAATCTGAAGTCTGTGTAACCACCTTCTTTAACTTTGTCACTAATCTTGGCCAATTCGGGGTCTGACGCTTGAGCCACCTTAATCTTCTCTATCAATGATGGTTGAACTTCCAAATGTGCCAGATTACCCACAAGAATTTGGAACTCTTACCTCGACTTCTAACTTCTCCTAATTCTTCCAACAACTGAGGTTGTCTAGTAAGCATAGCAGAAAGTCTTCCTATACTCTTCCTACTTAGCGCATCCGCCACAACATTAGCCTTACCTGGATGGTACAAAATGGTGCAATCACAGTCCTTCAACAATTCCAACCACCGTCTCTGTCTCATATTCAACTCTTTTTGTGTGAACTCTTTTTGTGTGAACATGTATTTCAAACTCTTATGATCCGTATTAATTTCACACGGTTCACCGTACAGATAATGACGCCAAATCCTTAGTGCAAAAATCACAGCTGCTAATTCCAAGTCATGGGTAGGATAATTCAGCGCATGCTGTTTAAGTTGTCTTGAGGCATAAGCAATTACCTTACCCCCGTTGCATGAGCACACTATAGATGACGAACCCTCCAGATTCAGATGGCAGTGTCAAGACTGGTCCCGAAACTAAACGCTTCTTCAATTCTTGAAAACTCTTTTCACATTCTTCTGTCCACCAAAATTTGGCATACCTTCTTGTCAACTGGGTCAAAGGAATAGAAATGCGAGAGAAACCTTCGACATACCTCCTATAATAACCTGCTAGTCCCAAGAAACTTCTAATTTCTGTCACGGAGGTCGGCCTCTCCCAATTCACAATTGCTTCGTAGGATCCACAGATATCCCATCTTTAGTCACTACATGACCCAAGAACGAAACCTGTTCTAACCAAATCTCACACTTATTGAACTTGGAAAATGTCTTTCATGCTCCTCCCTGCTCTTGGAATAAACCAAAATATCATCTATAAAGACAATCACAAACAGATCCAGGTACTTTTTAAACACCCTGTTCATTAGGTCCATAAATGCGGCCAGAGCTTTCATCAGACGGAAAGGCATTACTAAAAATTCGTAATGGCCATACCGCGTCCTAAAAGCAGTCTTTGGTACATCCTCCTTCTTCACCTTAAGTTGATGGTACCCTGATCGAAGGTCTATTTTCGCGAAGTACCTTGCACCTTGAAGTTGATCAAATAGGTCGTCGATTCTAGGCAGGGTATATTTATTTCGGACTGCCAGGCGATTAAGCTCCCTATAGCCGATACATAAACGCATGCTCCCATCCCTCTTCTTAACAAATAGTAGCGGCGCACCCCATGGAGACACACTAGGACGAATCATACCCTTGTCTAAAAGTTCTTGTAATTGCTCCTTTAGTTCCTTAAGTTCAGTAGGAGCCAACCTGTAGGGTGCTTTGGGAATAGGTGCTGGACCAGGAATCAAATCAATAGTGAACTCGATCTCCCTATCTGGCGGAAGGCCAGGCAAGTCTTCTGGAAACACTTCTGAACATTCACGAACCACAGGGACGTCCTCTAGCCTGACTCCGGTTACGCGAGTGTCGTGGATGTAAGCAAAACAACCTCTACAACCCATCCTCTGAAGGCGTTTGGCACGCAGAGACGAAATCAAATTAATTAGGGTACTGACTCTAGCCCCCTGAATCTTGAATTCGGGCTGATTCGGAATCAAAAATAGAACTTCTGTGCTAAAGCAGTCTATCCTGGCATGATTGTAAGACAACCAATCCACACCCAAAATCACATCGAAGTCCTTCATATCTAGCGGAATTAAATCCACCGTCAACACTCTATCATCGACAATGATGGAGCCAGGATTGTATACTCTAGAGGCAACCACAGAGTTTCCAGTGGGGGCTTCAACACAGTGTTTAGTTTCCGGGCCTCTAGGGTTGACAGTCAAATGCTTACAAAAAGATGCCGAAACGAGTGAGTGTGTGCCACCGGGGTCTAGTAGCGTAAGTGCCTTCTTGTCACAGACTTCAAAGGTACCTGTTACAACATCATTTGACGCTCCCGCCTCGTGAGTCGTCATGGCAAAGACTTCGGCACGTCCCTCCTGTGTTCTTGGCTCATCATCCTCTTTCTTATTCCACTTCTGATCACAGGAAGTCTTCGTCCAGTTTCTGGCCATGTGTCCCATTGCTCCGCAATTATAACACGCTCCCGTCTCCTTATAGGACGGCGAGTTCCCAGGATATCTCCCACAAGTAGTACAATTTCTAGTACCGCTTTGAGTCTGCTGCCTTTGCCCCGATCCCCCTAACAATCTTCTCTTGACATCTGATGCTGGTTCCCATCCATTTCCAGAGTTCTCTTCATTACGGTCCCTCTTTTTCCTCTTGTCTTCCCAGATGCGAAGTTGTTCATCATGAATCCGCTCCAGACGTTGCGCCCCATCCGCCACTTGTGCATAGGTAGGGTTATCCAGAATAGACATCTGTCGCCTTATCTCAAAGCGCAGTCCCTCTCGAAACTTGCGTGCACGATGACTCTCGTCTTGAACAACATGCGAGGCAAAATCTTAAAAGTCGCGCAAATCGCTCCTCGTACTCCGTGATCATCTCATTTAGATGCTGAGCGATCCACATGAAGTCGCTCTCCATGGCCTCCTTCACATTTGGGGGAAAATACTTCGTGAAGAAGCTGTCATGAAATGCTTGCCATGTGAGATCTCCTTTCGCTTCTACCTTCATCATCCTTGAGGTAATCTTCCACCATTGGTCTGCCTCGCCTGTAAACTGAAAATTGCTAACTTCACCTTATGTTTGTCTTAGCACCCTAACACCTCGAATACCTTATCCAACTCATTAACCCAAGTCTCCGCAACCACATGATCCACAGCCTTATCGAACTTATTTTGACGCAAACTCGTGAACTGTTTCAAGATCGCAGCGTTAGCTGCAACCTGTGTAGCGTAGGGTTCTTCATCTCCTCTGCCACCTCGGCCTCCTCTGCCACCACGAATTCCACCGCGGTTACTCATCCTGATTAGCACCATAAACATAAATAAGCCTAATAATGCTTGCACACTAATCATGCACTAATCCTAACAAGCACGGAAGCTTGAAACGAACATGTCTTAAATTGGTTCTAAGAGTCTACAGAATCTTTAACCTAGGCTCTGGTACCAAAATCTAACGCCCCCGACCTTGGGAGCCGTTACCAACGTATACTTCAAGTCTTAATCAGCGCATTCTAATAAATAATCAGTTACACCATGGTGTAAAGCTGAGCGTCTAATCCAATATCGACAAAATATCTTCAAAAGATAGAGGCTTAATTAAAACCCAGCCTCTTACAATCCATCTAATCACAAAAGAATAATCAATCCCCAAATTCTATTTCAAAAGCCTAATGCCAGGTCAAATTACCCGCATTCCGGTAAAGTTCTCAAAGAGGAATACATTGTTTTGACACACTAACGAAATAGAAGCTCGAATTCCCCAAGCGTGCCATGCTTCTAATCATGTCTACAACCTGTGGTAAGGGACAAAGCAAACAAATCGGGAATGAGCTGAAATAGCCCAGTAAGGGGAAATCAAATGGAAAGCAAATACATTAATTCGTAACCTTGACGAACAAGCAATAGCAATTGGCATTAATGTCTGTAAGGCAAATCCAATATACGGAATGATCATTAATGGCCATAGGCCCAAAGCGAACACAAAACCCAAGGGTACGAAATGCATACCGGTAGCGTAATAGCCCTCAACATGAGGACTATCCATAAGCCACTAAAAGAGACTACAAAAGCCACTAAGGTGGCCACAAAAGTCAATATGTGACTACGAAAGTCTTAAAGACTCCCTTTTTAACAAAAGATTGTTCATCTTAATGATCATGTACAATTTACGAATTGCAAACTCAAAAGCAACGAAGGCAAATAGGAAGCAATTTGAACAAAACTCCAAAGCTGTACGACAACTAGTAAAGTGATATTATGTAACGAATCCCTACCACAGCAAGAAGTACGAAATCCCTTACCTTAATCAAGCTTTAAGTAAGAAATCCCCAAGCACCGGCCTTAGAATCTAAAGAGCCTCCCTAGCCTTCTCCCCCCCCCCTCTCTCTCTCTCCACCTTTAAGAAAGAGAAGCAAGAGAACCCAAAAGAAAAGGGCTAGAAAGGAAAATGAAGCTATTTAAAGGAAAAAAGTCCTAAGTTGGCAATTTACACTAACAATCCCCCAACTTTTGATACTTATTCAAAATGCACCCAAAACTTTCTAATATTTATAAAAAAGGGATCTTACACTTTCATTCGAAGGAAAGACTATTCCTTCGACTGAATCCTTCACCCGCGAAATAATCTCCTTCGCCCCTGTTCTTTTCATTCGACTGAATCCATTTCATTTGACCCAAAGCATCATTCCATTCGACTGAATCCTTCGGTACCCTCTTTTCTCGATTTAAAACACTTTTCATTCGAAGCAAAACTTTTTCTTCGAATGAATCTGTCAGTAGCTCCATTATATATCTGCCCAACGAAGATTGATTCGAATGAATCGGGATTCATTCGACCGAATCCTTCAGAGAGGGTTTAACGACCAATTTCATCTAATGATTTGATTTATCCTTTAATCTATTTTCCAACAGATATAATCATTCTTAGCATAAAAAGGGGCTCTTACATTCTCCCCACCTTAAAAGAATTCTGTCCCCGGAATTAAACATACCTTAATCATCGAAAAGTTACGCGTGCTTTTTACGTATAACATCCTCGAGTTCCCAAGTAGCGTCCCTCTAAGAATGGTTATGCTGTAATACCTTCACAAAAGCTATCCTCTTAGAGCGCGTGACACCTTCGTCACGTTCCAGGATGCGATCTGGTTGCTCCTCATAAGATAGATCTTCTCTAACTTGAATAAGCTCAAACTCAATAACATGCGAAGGGTCAAAAACATACTTCCTCAAGGTTGAAACTATGAAAAACATTATGTATCTTTGACAAATTTGGAGGCAAGGCTAAACGATAAGCAAGTATACCAATTCGCTCTAAGATTTCAAACGGTCTAATATACCTTTCAGACAGCTTTCCCTTCTTCCCAAAGTTCAAGACTACTTTCCACGAGGATACTCGCAAAAACACATGATCACCAACGTCAAATTCGAGCTCACGACGCCTCATATACGCGTAACTCTTCTGTTGGCTCTGTACAGTCTTAAGTTTGTTCCTAATCACTTGGATCTTGTTTGCGGTGATTTGAACAAGTTCTGAACCTATCAATTTCCTTTCTCCAACCTCTTTTTTTTTTTTCGGTAAATAAAAAATATATATCAACCGATGAAACAAAAGTACATCTGCAAGGGGCATACCCCAGGAAAACAACAACGAAACGCAAGTCTTGCTAAGCAAGAGCGAAGAGAAAACCTAAGCTAGGCAGAAACATGCCACACTGGCAACAAAAGAAAAGGTTAATACAAAACACTGGAACTAGATCAGCAAAGACAAACAAAGACCCAGAAGAAACCAGAGGAGAAGGCCCCATGGAATCTGGAGGTCCTGGTGAAAAGACCAACACACTAAAGCTGCGATATACAAGCTAGAAGCTGCAACGGTCTGTCTGAACATGGACCGATCACCCAAAAATTATCTGACCAAACCATGACGAAATCAGACGAATATGGAGTCGGGGAGCTGCCATTCACCCTGGAACCATCGGTTAGTCGGGGTATGGGCCACTTTTCTACAAGAGAATAACCTCCACCGGATGATCTGCACAAGACCTGCAGAACAAGAAACCACATCAGTATACTTATTCTGGAAGGAACGAGAATTCCGCTCTCGCCAGATGTAGTACACCAATGCCGCAAACGCTATCCGACAGACTGATGCCGGGAATCCAGGGCCCTGCCACTCAGAAGAAGCTCGATCAATCATACCCTGCCAACTCAACATAGGCCAGTTAAAATTGCATTTCTTTTGAATAATAGACCATAATCTGAACGTGAAAGGGCAGTTAAAAAATAGATGATCATGGGACTCAAAAGGAATGCGACAGAAAACACAGCTCATACTAGGAATGACATGAAAAGCAAAAAGCCTATCCTGCGTACTTAACCTCTCCCTAATGGCCAGCCATAAGACAAAATTATGACGTGGAACACGCCACTTACACGACAGTAAGCAAGCCCATCTAACAAGCGGCCGCTTATGACGAAGGGCATCCCACGTACTCGCAATGGAGAAATCCCCAGAACCACTAACCGACCATACAATCCTATCAGGCATATCCGGGGCAGGACGAAAAGAGCTAGGGGTACTCTCGCGCAACTCCATGAGCTCAAGGGTATTGGACATAGGCCAGCACCACGATGAGCCAAGGATCACATTAGAAACTCTCGCTCGCCTATCCAGACCCGAGTCAGAAATAATCCTACCAGAAAGGGTAGGGATGATAGGGCCAATCGGGTGCCACCAATCAAACCACAGAGAGATTCTTCTACCATCCCCAACAATATACCGAGGGAAAGAGCGAATCATATCCCTAACCATGAGAATCTTACGCCAAGACCAGCTACAATCGCTGGGGCACGAGACCTCCCAAAAACTCCTTCCTATTAGAATATTGGACTTGACCCACCGCGGCCAAAGGGAGTCCGACCTGAAGGATATGATAGACCAAATGTGTCTAGAGATGGCAGCAAAATTCCACACCTCAATCTGCTTAATACCCAGGCCACCCTCAACCTCAGGACAACATACATCAGCCCAAGCCACCTTGGCTCCCGTGGTACAAAGGCCCGTACCCTTCCAAAGGAAGGCTCGAAAAATCCTCTCAATATCAAGAATCACTTTCTTTGGAAGGATAAAAACTGAAGCCCAGTACACTTGGATAGAGAACAAAACTGATCTAATCAATTGGACCCTACCAGCATACGACAAGTAATTGCAAGTCCAATGCTTGACTTTCTTCACAATGCGGTCCAGGAGAGGGTGACAGTCTTCTTTCCGCAAGCAAGTGGAAATCAGAGGGACACCCAGATATCGCATAGGGAGCTTTCCCTCAAGAAAGCCAAGACAAGCAGAGATCAAAGCCTTGGTAGAAGGCTCAACACCAGAGAAAAAAACATGGCTCTTATTCGGATTGGGGACAAGTCCCGAGAACTGCTGGAAGACAGAGAGCCCATGTTTCAAGACCTGAACCGAAGGAAGGTCACCCCGACAAAAAAACATGAGATCATCAGCAAAGGCAAGCTGAAAGATGCCATCCTTTTGGCACCTCCAGTGGTAGCGAAACTGACTACCAACTACTATTCTCTGCAACATCCCTGCAAGAACATCCATGCAAATAACAAAAAGGTAGGGGGACATCGGATCCCCCTGCCTAATACCTCGCCTACCCTGAAAGAAACCATTAGACTCCCCGTTTATGATGATCGAAAAGCTCGTGCTAGAGACACAAGCTTTGATCCATCTAATAACTGTGGGGGGAAATCTAAGGCAAATCAAAACATCAAAGAGAAAATCCCAATGCAAACAATCATAGGCCTTCATCAAATCCACCTTCATAGCACATCTAGGTACCCTGAAGTCCTCCCGATGATAGTTCCGCATGAGCTCCTGAGATAAGAGGATATTATCTGCAATACTCCGAGAGGCAACAAAGGCCGTCTGGGAAGGATCAATGAGGTCCCCAAGCACCACCTTAACACGATTAGCAATGATTTTGGCTATGCATTTATAAATCGTGTTACAACAAGAAATAGGCCTGTAATCATTAAGACTCGAGGGATTAGTCACTTTGGGAATTAAGACAAGAAAAGTATGGTTAACTTCTTTGAGAAGCTGACCATTACCAAAAAAATCCTGAATTGCTTCCACAATCTCTTCCCCTACAATATGCCATGCCCTCTTAAAAAAGAGGGCATTATACCCATCAGGACCAGGGGATTTACCATCCTTGAGAGAGAAGAAAACCTTCTTAATCTCCTCCTCAGACACCTCTCGAGCCATCTCACACTGCTGAGAATCAGAAAGGGATTTTGACATCCAGTTCCTCAGTTCATTCAGACCCGGATAGTGACCCAACCCACAAGTTCCCAACAAACTCTGAAAATGGTCAACAATCGAAGCCTTAACCAAATTCGAGTCTTCAAGGATAGTCCCGTCAGATCGAAGAATAGAACTGATTTTATTGAAATTCCTTCTCTTATTAACTGACTTAAAGAAAAATTTGTTATTTTTATCCCCCACATCAAGCCAGTGAATCCCAGATTTTTGCTTGAGAAAACTCTCCTCCTCAGCACTTACTCTAGCAAAAAGTTCAAGCTTGTCCTTTTCAATCTGACGCCACACAGGGTCAAGAGGGTTCAACGCTAACATGCTCTGGGCATATTCCAAGGAAATCCTAGCCTCATTAAGTCTACCTGAAATGTTACTAAAGTGTTCCTTATTGAAGTCCTTAAGCTGTAACTTAAGCAGCTTTAGCTTCCTGACAACCCTGAACATAGCACAACCCGCAAGGGGCGTGCCCCACACTTTAGCAACCAGAGGCAAAAATTTATGGTGATTGGCCCACATATCAAAAAATTTAAACGGCTTGGGCACCTTGTCAACTTTGACAAGAGAGTGGACGAGGATAGGCGAATGATCAGAGATGCCTCTAGGACGAAAAACCGCTTCAGATTTAGGAAAATTAGAGATCCAAGTATCATTAATAAGGACACGGTCAAGCTTCCTACAAATAGTATCACCATTATCCTGACAGTTAGTCCAAGTATAAAAGCAACCAGAATACTTTAAATCTGAAAGTTCTGAAGTAATTAAACAGTCATGGAACTCCTGGTAGTAGCGAGGCCATCTATTGCTACCCCCTAACTTCTCACTCGGACTCTGGATAGCATTAAAGTCACCAAGTATCAACCAGGGATCATTCGCAAAAAGGCGAGACCTATACTCAAGCTCCTGCCAGAGCACAGATCTCTCACCAGAATCATTGGAACCATACACAAAGGAAACACAAAAAGGAGGCAACCTATCTATTAATTTCACTTGACAGTGAATTATTTGATCCGACATACCAATACAAGTAACATTAGCAACTTTGGGATTCCATAAAACCCAAATTCTACCATTCACAGAAAATTGGTAGTTATTGATAAAGGACCAACCAGGAAATCTACGGTTAATCATAACCGAGGCATTAGGGGCGGCTACTCTGGTTTCCAAGATCCCAAAAAGCATAACACCTAAGGAGGCAATCATATGTTGAGCCTCCACTTGCTTACCACTAGTGTTGAATCCTCGAGAATTCCAGCAGAGGATGTTATGCATGATACCAAAAACCAAAAGGATGCTACAAAACAAGAAGTAAAAGTCAGGTGAAATTTCCCCTACGGGGAGACTTCTTCTTTTTCTTCTTTTTCTTATTATTAACATTAGAGTCAAGATTTATTTTACTACCAGAAAGAGAAGACATGTTATTATTAGGAGTAAGAGAGCAGGGAACTAAATCAGAATCAGAGTCCGGATCAGAGCCCGAAACAGAATGCACAATCAAACCAGAATCTAAACGCAAATCAGAGTGCAAAGCAGGATCAACAGAAGGCAAAATAGGAAAATGACAAGGTACCTCGGGAGACTGCTGAGTACTGACCTCCTGTAGAGAAGAAACATGCTGGGCACTAACCTGTATGTGGCTATCAAGCTCATGTTGGTGCCAAGGCTCCAACTGACTATGGCTCGGCTGAACAGAATCATGAGCTAAAGAAGACGAAGCATCCCTACTAACTTTGTTCTTATCGACAAAGTACCCCACAACACAGTTATCCCATAATTCAATACCCTCTTCAGCAATAACTTGAGGAGGAGAAACTTGTACCTTTCCTTCAGAAATCGTCGGCGGGAAGTAAGCTAATTTCATCTTACCTTTAGAACTAGAAGGCCCCAGCTTCACCTTGTCAGCCCAGGATGGATGAGGTGAAGAAGCAGGAATGCGCGGAGCGTCTGCCCCAATAACTCCTCCCTTTTCCACACCAAGAGCAACCACTCCCCTGGGTCTAGAAACACCCGGATAACCCCTCTCACCTCTGGCACCCCGATCGATACCATCTCTACCTCTATCTCGAGAAAGGGACCGATAAGCCAGTTGTTGCCGAAGTGAGTCGACCTCCGCTTGCAATGCACATTTCTCATCACCGACCTGTCGCCGGTGTTCGAGTTCCTCCATAAGCAAACCAAACTGACGGGCCGACAACGCACCACTCAAGAAACGATCATTTAACCCGCTCGTTTCCGCTAGAACAGCTGCTTCCTCATCAGAACATTCAGAACCATCAATTCTCTTCAAAGGAGATCCGTCACTATTTGCCGTGCCCGAGGGGCCAGGGGTAGCCTCCCGAGGCTTGATCGGCGGAGAAGGAGAATTATCATGAGAAACCAGAGCATCCGATTTCAGAAAATCGGCTAAACGTGAGCCAATAGGCATAAAAAAAGTTTGATCGGCACGACGGCCAGACACGGCCAAAGAAGGAACAAAAGACGCCATAAAGAAGCAGACCAAAAAAAAACAAACAAAAAAAAAACAAACAAAAACAAAAAAAAAAAACAAAAAAAACAAAAACAAAAAAACAAAAAAAAAAAAAAAAACAAAAAAAAAAACAAAAAAAAAAAAAAAACAAAAAAACAAAAAAAAAAAAAAAAAAAAACAAAAAAAAAAAAAAAAAAAAAAAAAAATAAAAAAAAAAAAAAAAAAAAAAAAAAAAAAATAAAAAAAAAAAAAAAAAAAAAAAAATAAAAAAAAAAAATATAAAAAAATAAAACCGCGCAACCCTAATTAGGGCCGGCGCAGCCAACCCAACTTAGGGCCGGCGCAAGAAAGCAGCAGAAAGGAGCGGGGGAGCGGGAAGGGAAGGGGAAGGGGAAGGAAGGAAGGGGGAAAGGAGGGGAAGGGGGAAGGAAGAGGCGGGGGAAAGGAGGAGAAGGGGGAAGGAAGGAGCGGGGGAAAGGAGGGGAAGGGGAAGGATGGCGCCGAACACCACCGGCGGAGCAACCCACCACCGACCGGAAAAAGAAACACGGAGAGAGAACTCCGATCAACAACGGATCGGAAAACCGGAACTGAAAACGGAGGAGGAACCACCGTCCAAAGGTTCAAAACTGCTTCTACCCCATCCCCTGCCAGAAAAGGTACACCAAACAAACCATAGCCAACCGCCGGCGAAGAGAAACGGCTAAATCAGGCCGGAGAAGACAACCTGCGATGAAGACCCAAAACACAAACCTTCTTCCGCGAACCTCGAGCTGCCGATGAAGACAAAAGAAACCCAAAGGCTCCGAAAAAACGCAACAAAGGCCAGACCCGAGACACCAGACCTCCGGTAGCGGCGCCGGAAAAGGACTGAAAACCGGCGAAACCACCTAGTCTCCACCTCGAGCTGCCGATGCAGTGCCGGAAAGCCTAAAACCGGCGCCGGGGAACACCAACAGCCACCACCAACGGCTAGAGCAGGCCGGAGCAGACCCAGCAAAAACACCTAACGGCTAGTTTTTTGAGAGAGAAATTTGAAACTCCTTTCTCCAACCTCACTCCAACAAATTGGTGATCGACATCTTCTTCCATAAAGAGCCTCAAATGGTGTCATCTGAATGCTAGCATGATAACTGTTATTGTAAGCAAATTATATCAATGGTAAGTGATTATCCCAACTACCTCAAAAATCCAAAACACGAGCTCGCAGCAAGTCCTCCAATGTCTGGATAGTTCGATCAGATTGCCCGTCTGTTTGTGGATGGAAAGTTGTGCTGAGATTAAGTCGTGTATCCATGGCCTCTTGCAAACCACCCCAAAGGCGTGAGGTAAATCTCAGGTCTCTATCTGACACAATAGATAAAGGCACTCCGTGCAACCTAAGTATTCCTCGAACGTACAAGTTAGCAAGTACCTCGATCGAATCCTTGTTCCTTATGGCTAAAAAGTGAGCTGCCTTGGTCAAACGGTCAACTATCACCCATATTGCATCGTGTCGCTTTGCAGTTGGCGGCAATCCAACCACAAAATCCATCGTTATATGCTCCCACTTCCACTCAGGAATAACAATTGGTTGTAACCTCCCAATTGGTCTCTGGTGTTCTGCGTTAACCCGCTGATACACCAAACATCTGGCCACAAAGTCCGCTACCTCTCTTTTCATCCCGCAAATTCTGGTACATCTTGGTACTACTCGGGTGAACCGCAAAAGGTGAATTGTGTGCCTCCGAAAGAATCTCTTTCTTCAATTTCGGATTCGAGGGAACACATTGTCTCCGAACCCAAACGAAGAATACCCTCGCTATCCAATCTGAAGTCTGTGTAACCACCTTCTTTAACTTTGTCACTAATCTTGGCCAATTCGGGGTCTGACGCTTGAGCCACCTTAATCTTCTCTATCAATGATGGTTGAACTTCCAAATGTGCCAGATTACCCACAAGAATTTGGAACTCTTACCTCGACTTCTAACTTCTCCTAATTCTTCCAACAACTGAGGTTGTCTAGTAAGCATAGCAGAAAGTCTTCCTATACTCTTCCTACTTAGCGCATCCGCCACAACATTAGCCTTACCTGGATGGTACAAAATGGTGCAATCACAGTCCTTCAACAATTCCAACCACCGTCTCTGTCTCATATTCAACTCTTTTTGTGTGAACTCTTTTTGTGTGAACATGTATTTCAAACTCTTATGATCCGTATTAATTTCACACGGTTCACCGTACAGATAATGACGCCAAATCCTTAGTGCAAAAATCACAGCTGCTAATTCCAAGTCATGGGTAGGATAATTCAGCGCATGCTGTTTAAGTTGTCTTGAGGCATAAGCAATTACCTTACCCCCGTTGCATGAGCACACTATAGATGACGAACCCTCCAGATTCAGATGGCAGTGTCAAGACTGGTCCCGAAACTAAACGCTTCTTCAATTCTTGAAAACTCTTTTCACATTCTTCTGTCCACCAAAATTTGGCATACCTTCTTGTCAACTGGGTCAAAGGAATAGAAATGCGAGAGAAACCTTCGACATACCTCCTATAATAACCTGCTAGTCCCAAGAAACTTCTAATTTCTGTCACGGAGGTCGGCCTCTCCCAATTCACAATTGCTTCGTAGGATCCACAGATATCCCATCTTTAGTCACTACATGACCCAAGAACGAAACCTGTTCTAACCAAATCTCACACTTATTGAACTTGGAAAATGTCTTTCATGCTCCTCCCTGCTCTTGGAATAAACCAAAATATCATCTATAAAGACAATCACAAACAGATCCAGGTACTTTTTAAACACCCTGTTCATTAGGTCCATAAATGCGGCCAGAGCTTTCATCAGACGGAAAGGCATTACTAAAAATTCGTAATGGCCATACCGCGTCCTAAAAGCAGTCTTTGGTACATCCTCCTTCTTCACCTTAAGTTGATGGTACCCTGATCGAAGGTCTATTTTCGCGAAGTACCTTGCACCTTGAAGTTGATCAAATAGGTCGTCGATTCTAGGCAGGGTATATTTATTTCGGACTGCCAGGCGATTAAGCTCCCTATAGCCGATACATAAACGCATGCTCCCATCCCTCTTCTTAACAAATAGTAGCGGCGCACCCCATGGAGACACACTAGGACGAATCATACCCTTGTCTAAAAGTTCTTGTAATTGCTCCTTTAGTTCCTTAAGTTCAGTAGGAGCCAACCTGTAGGGTGCTTTGGGAATAGGTGCTGGACCAGGAATCAAATCAATAGTGAACTCGATCTCCCTATCTGGCGGAAGGCCAGGCAAGTCTTCTGGAAACACTTCTGAACATTCACGAACCACAGGGACGTCCTCTAGCCTGACTCCGGTTACGCGAGTGTCGTGGATGTAAGCAAAACAACCTCTACAACCCATCCTCTGAAGGCGTTTGGCACGCAGAGACGAAATCAAATTAATTAGGGTACTGACTCTAGCCCCCTGAATCTTGAATTCGGGCTGATTCGGAATCAAAAATAGAACTTCTGTGCTAAAGCAGTCTATCCTGGCATGATTGTAAGACAACCAATCCACACCCAAAATCACATCGAAGTCCTTCATATCTAGCGGAATTAAATCCACCGTCAACACTCTATCATCGACAATGATGGAGCCAGGATTGTATACTCTAGAGGCAACCACAGAGTTTCCAGTGGGGGCTTCAACACAGTGTTTAGTTTCCGGGCCTCTAGGGTTGACAGTCAAATGCTTACAAAAAGATGCCGAAACGAGTGAGTGTGTGCCACCGGGGTCTAGTAGCGTAAGTGCCTTCTTGTCACAGACTTCAAAGGTACCTGTTACGACATCATTTGACGCTCCCGCCTCGTGAGTCGTCATGGCAAAGACTTCGGCACGTCCCTCCTGTGTTCTTGGCTCATCATCCTCTTTCTTATTCCACTTCTGATCACAGGAAGTCTTCGTCCAGTTTCTGGCCATGTGTCCCATTGCTCCGCAATTATAACACGCTCCCGTCTCCTTATAGGACGGCGAGTTCCCAGGATATCTCCCACAAGTAGTACAATTTCTAGTACCGCTTTGAGTCTGCTGCCTTTGCCCCGATCCCCCTAACAATCTTCTCTTGACATCTGATGCTGGTTCCCATCCATTTCCAGAGTTCTCTTCATTACGGTCCCTCTTTTTCCTCTTGTCTTCCCAGATGCGAAGTTGTTCATCATGAATCCGCTCCAGACGTTGCGCCCCATCCGCCACTTGTGCATAGGTAGGGTTATCCAGAATAGACATCTGTCGCCTTATCTCAAAGCGCAGTCCCTCTCGAAACTTGCGTGCACGATGACTCTCGTCTTGAACAACATGCGAGGCAAAATCTTAAAAGTCGCGCAAATCGCTCCTCGTACTCCGTGATCATCTCATTTAGATGCTGAGCGATCCACATGAAGTCGCTCTCCATGGCCTCCTTCACATTTGGGGGAAAATACTTCGTGAAGAAGCGGTCATGAAATGCTTGCCATGTGAGATCTCCTTTCGCTTCTACCTTCATCATCCTTGAGGTAATCTTCCACCATTGGTCTGCCTCGCCTGTAAACTGAAAATTGCTAACTTCACCTTATGTTTGTCTTAGCACCCTAACACCTCGAATACCTTATCCAACTCATTAACCCAAGTCTCCGCAACCACATGATCCACAGCCTTATCGAACTTATTTTGACGCAAACTCGTGAACTGTTTCAAGATCGCAGCGTTAGCTGCAACCTGTGTAGCGTAGGGTTCTTCATCTCCTCTGCCACCTCGGCCTCCTCTGCCACCACGAATTCCACCGCGGTTACTCATCCTGATTAGCACCATAAACATAAATAAGCCTAATAATGCTTGCACACTAATCATGCACTAATCCTAACAAGCACGGAAGCTTGAAACGAACATGTCTTAAATTGGTTCTAAGAGTCTACAGAATCTTTAACCTAGGCTCTGGTACCAAAATCTAACGCCCCCGACCTTGGGAGCCGTTACCAACGTATACTTCAAGTCTTAATCAGCGCATTCTAATAAATAATCAGTTACACCATGGTGTAAAGCTGAGCGTCTAATCCAATATCGACAAAATATCTTCAAAAGATAGAGGCTTAATTAAAACCCAGCCTCTTACAATCCATCTAATCACAAAAGAATAATCAATCCCCAAATTCTATTTCAAAAGCCTAATGCCAGGTCAAATTACCCGCATTCCGGTAAAGTTCTCAAAGAGGAATACATTGTTTTGACACACTAACGAAATAGAAGCTCGAATTCCCCAAGCGTGCCATGCTTCTAATCATGTCTACAACCTGTGGTAAGGGACAAAGCAAACAAATCGGGAATGAGCTGAAATAGCCCAGTAAGGGGAAATCAAATGGAAAGCAAATACATTAATTCGTAACCTTGACGAACAAGCAATAGCAATTGGCATTAATGTCTGTAAGGCAAATCCAATATACGGAATGATCATTAATGGCCATAGGCCCAAAGCGAACACAAAACCCAAGGGTACGAAATGCATACCGGTAGCGTAATAGCCCTCAACATGAGGACTATCCATAAGCCACTAAAAGAGACTACAAAAGCCACTAAGGTGGCCACAAAAGTCAATATGTGACTACGAAAGTCTTAAAGACTCCCTTTTTAACAAAAGATTGTTCATCTTAATGATCATGTACAATTTACGAATTGCAAACTCAAAAGCAACGAAGGCAAATAGGAAGCAATTTGAACAAAACTCCAAAGCTGTACGACAACTAGTAAAGTGATATTATGTAACGAATCCCTACCACAGCAAGAAGTACGAAATCCCTTACCTTAATCAAGCTTTAAGTAAGAAATCCCCAAGCACCGGCCTTAGAATCTAAAGAGCCTCCCTAGCCTTCTCCCCCCCCCCCTCTCTCTCTCTCCACCTTTAAGAAAGAGAAGCAAGAGAACCCAAAAGAAAAGGGCTAGAAAGGAAAATGAAGCTATTTAAAGGAAAAAAGTCCTAAGTTGGCAATTTACACTAACAATCCCCCAACTTTTGATACTTATTCAAAATGCACCCAAAACTTTCTAATATTTATAAAAAAGGGATCTTACACTTTCATTCGAAGGAAAGACTATTCCTTCGACTGAATCCTTCACCCGCGAAATAATCTCCTTCGCCCCTGTTCTTTTCATTCGACTGAATCCATTTCATTTGACCCAAAGCATCATTCCATTCGACTGAATCCTTCGGTACCCTCTTTTCTCGATTTAAAACACTTTTCATTCGAAGCAAAACTTTTTCTTCGAATGAATCTGTCAGTAGCTCCATTATATATCTGCCCAACGAAGATTGATTCGAATGAATCGGGATTCATTCGACCGAATCCTTCAGAGAGGGTTTAACGACCAATTTCATCTAATGATTTGATTTATCCTTTAATCTATTTTCCAACAGATATAATCATTCTTAGCATAAAAAGGGGCTCTTACATTCTCCCCACCTTAAAAGAATTCTGTCCCCGGAATTAAACATACCTTAATCATCGAAAAGTTACGCGTGCTTTTTACGTATAACATCCTCGAGTTCCCAAGTAGCGTCCCTCTAAGAATGGTTATGCTGTAATACCTTCACAAAAGCTATCCTCTTAGAGCGCGTGACACCTTCGTCACGTTCCAGGATGCGATCTGGTTGCTCCTCATAAGATAGATCTTCTCTAACTTGAATAAGCTCAAACTCAATAACATGCGAAGGGTCAAAAACATACTTCCTCAAGGTTGAAACTATGAAAAACATTATGTATCTTTGACAAATTTGGAGGCAAGGCTAAACGATAAGCAAGTATACCAATTCGCTCTAAGATTTCAAACGGTCTAATATACCTTTCAGACAGCTTTCCCTTCTTCCCAAAGTTCAAGACTACTTTCCACGAGGATACTCGCAAAAACACATGATCACCAACGTCAAATTCGAGCTCACGACGCCTCATATACGCGTAACTCTTCTGTTGGCTCTGTGCAGTCTTAAGTTTGTTCCTAATCACTTGGATCTTGTTTGCGGTGATTTGAACAAGTTCTGAACCTATCAATTTCCTTTCTCCAACCTCACTCCAACAAATTGGTGATCGACATCTTCTTCCATAAAGAGCCTCAAATGGTGTCATCTGAATGCTAGCATGATAACTGTTATTGTAAGCAAATTATATCAATGGTAAGTGATTATCCCAACTACCTCAAAAATCCAAAACACGAGCTCGCAGCAAGTCCTCCAATGTCTGGATAGTTCGATCAGATTGCCCGTCTGTTTGTGGATGGAAAGTTGTGCTGAGATTAAGTCGTGTATCCATGGCCTCTTGCAAACCACCCCAAAGGCGTGAGGTAAATCTCAGGTCTCTATCTGACACAATAGATAAAGGCACTCCGTGCAACCTAAGTATTCCTCGAACGTACAAGTTAGCAAGTACCTCGATCGAATCCTTGTTCCTTATGGCTAAAAAGTGAGCTGCCTTGGTCAAACGGTCAACTATCACCCATATTGCATCGTGTCGCTTTGCAGTTGGCGGCAATCCAACCACAAAATCCATCGTTATATGCTCCCACTTCCACTCAGGAATAACAAGTGGTTGTAACCTCCCAATTGGTCTCTGGTGTTCTGCGTTAACCCGCTGATACACCAAACATCTGGCCACAAAGTCCGCTACCTCTCTTTTCATCCCGCAAATTCTGGTACATCTTGGTACTACTCGGGTGAACCGCAAAAGGTGAATTGTGTGCCTCCGAAAGAATCTCTTTCTTCAATTTCGGATTCGAGGGAACACATTGTCTCCGAACCCAAACGAAGAATACCCTCGCTATCCAATCTGAAGTCTGTGTAACCACCTTCTTTAACTTTGTCACTAATCTTGGCCAATTCGGGGTCTGACGCTTGAGCCACCTTAATCTTCTCTATCAATGATGGTTGAACTTCCAAATGTGCCAGATTACCCACAAGAATTTGGAACTCTTACCTCGACTTCTAACTTCTCCTAATTCTTCCAACAACTGAGGTTGTCTAGTAAGCATAGCAGAAAGTCTTCCTATACTCTTCCTACTTAGCGCATCCGCCACAACATTAGCCTTACCTGGATGGTACAAAATGGTGCAATCACAGTCCTTCAACAATTCCAACCACCGTCTCTGTCTCATATTCAACTCTTTTTGTGTGAACTCTTTTTGTGTGAACATGTATTTCAAACTCTTATGATCCGTATTAATTTCACACGGTTCACCGTACAGATAATGACGCCAAATCCTTAGTGCAAAAATCACAGCTGCTAATTCCAAGTCATGGGTAGGATAATTCAGCGCATGCTGTTTAAGTTGTCTTGAGGCATAAGCAATTACCTTACCCCCGTTGCATGAGCACACTATAGATGACGAACCCTCCAGATTCAGATGGCAGTGTCAAGACTGGTCCCGAAACTAAACGCTTCTTCAATTCTTGAAAACTCTTTTCACATTCTTCTGTCCACCAAAATTTGGCATACCTTCTTGTCAACTGGGTCAAAGGAATAGAAATGCGAGAGAAACCTTCGACATACCTCCTATAATAACCTGCTAGTCCCAAGAAACTTCTAATTTCTGTCACGGAGGTCGGCCTCTCCCAATTCACAATTGCTTCGTAGGATCCACAGATATCCCATCTTTAGTCACTACATGACCCAAGAACGAAACCTGTTCTAACCAAATCTCACACTTATTGAACTTGGAAAATGTCTTTCATGCTCCTCCCTGCTCTTGGAATAAACCAAAATATCATCTATAAAGACAATCACAAACAGATCCAGGTACTTTTTAAACACCCTGTTCATTAGGTCCATAAATGCGGCCAGAGCTTTCATCAGACGGAAAGGCATTACTAAAAATTCGTAATGGCCATACCGCGTCCTAAAAGCAGTCTTTGGTACATCCTCCTTCTTCACCTTAAGTTGATGGTACCCTGATCGAAGGTCTATTTTCGCGAAGTACCTTGCACCTTGAAGTTGATCAATTAGGTCGTCGATTCTAGGCAGGGTATAGTTATTTCGGACTGCCAGGCGATTAAGCTCCCTATAGCCGATACATAAACGCATGCTCCCATCCCTCTTCTTAACAAATAGTAGCGGCGCACCCCATGGAGACACACTAGGACGAATCATACCCTTGTCTAAAAGTTCTTGTAATTGCTCCTTTAGTTCCTTAAGTTCAGTAGGAGCCAACCTGTAGGGTGCTTTGGGAATAGATGCTGGACCAGGAATCAAATCAATAGTGAACTCGATCTCCCTATCTGGCGGAAGGCCAGGCAAGTCTTCTGGAAACACTTCTGAACATTCACGAACCACAGGGACGTCCTCTAGCCTGACTCCGGTTACACGAGTGTCGTGGATGTAAGCAAAACAACCTCTACAACCCATCCTCTGAAGGCGTTTGGCACGCAGAGACGAAATCAAATTAATTAGGGTACTGACTCTAGCCCCCTGAATCTCGAATTCGGGCTGATTCGGAATCAAAAATAGAACTTCTGTGCTAAAGCAGTCTATCCTGGCATGATTGTAAGACAACCAATCCACACCCAAAATCACATCGAAGTCCTTCATATCTAGCGGAATTAAATCCACCGTCAACACTCTATCATCGACAATGATGGAGCCAGGATTGTATACTCTAGAGGCAACCACAGAGTTTCCAGTGGGGGCTTCAACACAGTGTTTAGTTTCCGGGCCTCTAGGGTTGACAGTCAAATGCTTACAAAAAGATGCCGAAACGAGTGAGTGTGTGCCACCGGGGTCTAGTAGCGTAAGTGCCTTCTTGTCACAGACTTCAAAGGTACCTGTTACAACATCATTTGACGCTCCCGCCTCGTGAGTCGTCATGGCAAAGACTTCGGCACGTCCCTCCTGTGTTCTTGGCTCATCATCCTCTTTCTTATTCCACTTCTGATCACAGGTAGTCTTCGTCCAGTTTCTGGCCATGTGTCCCATTGCTCCGCAATTATAACACGCTCCCGTCTCCTTATTAAGCATAATTTCTTGTTGATTCTGTGACTGTTGTTTCTGTACTGATCCTGGGAATCTGTTATGTAGGGAGGCATTATAAGGCTGGTCTGAATCCTGCGTGGAACGCTTGCTAGTACACAGTGGGACTAGTATTCTGGTACATCATGCTTGTGTACATATGCGCATTGCCTGAATGGCATTGCTTCTGCCCAGGATCAACATCTCTGATCTGTTACGTTGTATCTTAATGATTGTTTGAGAATGAGATTCAAGTGAATGCCTGGTTATCTGATTGAAGGGGATCGAGTAAAACTCCTCCTTATATTGTGATTGAGGTTCAAATGAATGTCTTGATATCTGAATGGAGGGGATTGAGTTGAAATTCTTCCCCATATTGTGATCAAACTGTTTTTTATTATCCGAAACCCCTTCCCTTATATCCTCTGAAGTATCTAGTGTTCGTTTTGAAACCCTTGAAAAAATCATCATTGTATTTTGAAATTATGGCTTCCAAATGATCTTCAAATGATGGCATTTGGTTATCATTGTTGATGTTCGTATCGAAACTGGGATGATTGTCAATGTTTGTTCTGTGCCTGTCTAGGAATGTCATTGGTCATTTTTGGTATATACTTATGACTGATTATTGATCGTTTTGAAATTTATCAGACTGTTCATGACTTTCAAAATGTTTTAAAACATTCTCATCCAATGGATTCTTTTGAATCGTTTTGTAATTCTTTCGATTGTCCTTGTACGACCTTACTGAGCTCTCAAAAGCTCCCCCTTCATTTGATTTCTTTCTGCAGGTTATGATCAACAGTAAATTGCTCGGGAATGGGTTAGAGACCGTGTGAGGTTCTGGTGAGCTCATCATTAGTGTGTAGCAGGACCCCTACGTGGGTCGGTACTGAAGATTAATCTATACGGAATTAGTTTGTAAAGAGCCTAGGGTTTATTAGTATAAGTTAAGCAGTTTTCTGTAATCTTATATTGTGAGAAATTTAAGTTGATGCCTAGATAGATACCTTGAAGTATGTGTCAGTAAACATAAATTGACAGATTGGATGTGATCTGGTAGGTTAACGTCCCGGGAGTTCAGGGCGACGGAACTCCGGATTTCTGGGGCGTTACATGTTGTGGCTGTGCCATCGTGGTATTTTGTTTGTTTTTGGTTGTCATGCTGGTTCCTTGTGCCTCATCTCATGTAGTTATTTGGTTTATTTGGGGATGTTATGATAGCTTTTAGGTTGTAATTTTCGTACATATTTTGTGTTGGTATATATTCTTAAACTCTCTCTCTCTCTCACACACACACACACATATTCTCTAATTTATCTTGTTATTTCAAATTCTCAATTTATTCACCCAATTGTTTTCCCACAATTTTATCCCTGTTGTATTCTTTTTAACAACTATAAGGCTTGTAGTTGTGATTAGGATTATGTGACACACACACACACATATTCTCTAATATATCTAGTTAGTTCAAATTCTCAATTTATTCACCCAATTATTATGTTTCGCAATTTTATCCCTGTTGAATTCTTTTTAACAACTATATGGATTGTAATTGTGATTAGGATTATGTGATCTTTCCGTTTACTCTTTCTATGTGATCTACTTAAGGTGGCCTTACGCTAACACCCCGCCCTTGCAAATGGCTCCAGTAAACGGTGGCAATGCGTAGTTCCGGGGTGGTCTTGTCGATTATGCCCAGGACCAAAGGCAACAAAGAGAGAGCTTTCCACCCCATTTTATTATACGACAACATTATATATTTTAAGAAGAAAATTGAACTTCTTCTTTTGTCGTTATGGTAATGGTAACGGTCGAAGGCCACTCAATTGTTATCAAGCGCAGAAACCATAAAACAAGTTAGGTGCGCCTGCTGGCTGCTAATACAATCAAGAACTCCATTTGAAAAAGGAAAACAAGCCGGCCCCTATCTGCATACTTATTTAACGTAACCCAAACCGATAATCATATAATGCCTAAATATTGTGTAAGTCGCCAGGTGGGTTAGTGACAAACCACTTAACTGTAACAGAGCCTAAGCAGCCTGACAAACACCATCAAGAGATCAAGAAAATGGCGCGACCTGATCTTCCACCTCAGCCTCAACCTCAGCTTCAGCCTGAATCTTCACTGCCCGAGGCTCAGCCAAAGGCATCCAAGGCATTGCCAATAGCTGCGCTAATTGTGAGAGTAATCACCAAGATATCACTGTTAGTATCGCTCACCGTTCTAGCATCCAATACTGCGACTATTAAAAACGAGTACGGCGAAGTCAAGTTTCGCTTCAGGCAAGTGTATGCCTACAGGTAAAATACAACTGCCCCCTCTCTCTCCCTCTCCCCTCAAGCGTGCGCTTATGCCCAGCTAATTACCTTGTTCATCTTCGTTGGTAGGTATGTGGTTTCTGCTGTAGTAATAGGAATGACCTATACCTTTTTGCAAGTTCCTTTTTCAATCTACCGTGTAACCACGGGGAAACGCCTACTGGACAATGATGGCCTTCTCAACTTTGATTTCATTGGTGACAAGGTATGCCATCCTTCGGCTTATTTCATTCGGTTAAGTTCTGTTTTTCTTTTCTAAGAAAAAGAGTTGCTGTATTATCCCAAAGAAAAAAAATATAAAATGGTCTTCTAAGTCATGGAACTGAAGAACATGTATACGTATACCTCTTTAGCGGAAGGATTTTTTTTCTGATGATTTTGGTAATAACGTTGGGCTCATTTTTTTAATATTTTAAGCTTTTAGAGTAGATGATAACATTGTGACGTAGCTCTTTGGTTCCACAAGGTCTTGGCTTCAGATCTTATCGTTTACATATTTGGACCAATAATTCTATTAATACAATTTACACTCATGTTTGTGCAATTAGAGATGGTGCACGTTTTATTTGTATCTTATTCGTAAGTCTCTCGAAGTGCAATCGTGTGCTTGCATGTACGGGGAGTATTGGGCATGATAACCTTGTCAATGACGGAGGCTTTTTGTAAAACTGATTACCTAATTGCTAGTTTAAATGTCCCCAAGAGTGTAGTTTTAGTGACATTTCACGGATGGAACATGAGGGTCTCTCAACTTATTCCTTGATTCATCTCCCTTAATTTTCTCAGATATGTTGTATTTGGTGAACAAGTTACAAGCATTTCAAAGTCAAACATTTTATATAAATCTTCTCTAGGATTCGTTGACCAAAATGACGTCATTTTATTAGCAGATAAATCCCGGAATTAATTCTTTGTATATTAAACGACTTGTATACATATTGGTGATCGCTCATTATCAACTTCCTAGTTATGAGCTGGAGATATATGGTACAATCGAGCCGATGCAGTGACCTTTACACTTGTGTTATAAGGAGAAAAACTCAAACCCGGACCATTCAGTGTTCTGCCTTTTGTTGGGAAAGAACCTGTATTGGCTAATGACATGTTGGCAGGTAAACAACCAGCATTATGTTAGCTAAACTGGTAATTTCGCAAAAACAGGAAGACTCTGACTAACCGGCCAGTTATCCTTGCTCCCTACCAGACGGTTTGTCAGTATATTCAATTGCTTAAAAAGTTCAGAACTGGCTAGTTCATACCCTGATTCAAGCCACTGACCAACTGGGCGGTTATCCTCCAAGATGATCGTACGGTTAGTCAGAAAACTTATCCTCCAGAAAAATTCCAAAAAGATTTCCCAAAGCCACTGACGATCTGGTCTGTCATCCTCCCAGATGACCGAACGGGTCTTCCTCTAGAAAAAGTTCCAGAAACATTCCCAAAAATAAATCCCTCTGAAGCCACTGACCAACTGGCCGATTCTCATTATGGATGACCGGACGGTTAGTCAGAAACCTCATCCTCCATAAATTCCCAGAAAAATCCTCAGAAAATTACCCTAGCCTCACTGACCAACCGGGCAGTTTTCTTGTTGGATAACAGAACAGTTAGTCAGCATCCCACTTTTCTGGACATTCTCCCAAGTACCTCACTCACCAACCGGCGGTTAACCTGCAAGGTTAACCGACCGGTTAATCAATGTCCAATTCCTGTATAGGTATAAATCAGCCGGTTTAATGTTTTATGCTCTAATTGTGTTGTCCCATTCAGGCTAGTTTGAGTCTTTTTTTTAATCCTTAGGGCAAAAAGCGTAAAAATAAATAAATAAAGGGCGACAAAAATTTTTCATATGGAAATTTTGAAATTCAAAGTACTTTTTCTTTCTTTCTTAGAAGGTAATAAGTCCCCGGACCAATCCATAGGGTGACAAATTTCATATATGTGTGTGTGTGTCTATATATATATATAACAACTAAAAATATTTTTCTTTTTTTTAAGAAAGAGGTGACAAAGCTCCGGCATCAGGACCAATCCTAGGAGTCTCAGACATTCAAATTGCTGAACAACTCCCTCAGATCCTTGACCTGGTTTGTATCCTCAATAAACTGCAAGAAGACTTCCAAATCAACTTCGCTGCCTTAACACTTCGGTAAGAGAAGATCGCTAAAGAGGTGGAATATCTCATGAAGAAAGACAAGGGTAAGGAACCCAAAGACGAATCAAAAAAGGATAAGAGAGAAGAAAAGAAGGAAGATGGTCCAAAGTTGAAAGTTGATTGCCAGTATGATTCCGATGGTGAAGGAAAAGTTGTCATATGGAGTGGGAGGAAAAACTAGTAATGCCTGAATCTTAAGTTGGTCGAATGAAATGCGCCGATGACCCCATGGACTTTAGTACCCTTACTCTAAACTTCGAAGATATGCTTTCACCAAGCTTAAGACGCATGACATGGACAAGTTTGATGGAACTTCGGATTCAAAGATCCATATTAAGATGTATATGCGTATGTTAGCTCCCCATGGAGTTAACCATAACCAGTTAGTCCAACTGTAACGCCCCGAATTTATTTACGGAGCGTTAATGCCAAATGTTGATGCCGAAAGAGGGTCCGTTGCCACGTCGAGGTGCCACAAGGGATGCAGTCTGAGTTGGCTTCCAAGTAGGCAATGTAGGAGACAGCAGGGATGACGTAAGGGCTGAGAGCAAGGCTCCTCAGGCAGGTCACGAGGGCTGGCAGTGTCGCGCAGGCGGGGTGACGACGAACAGGTCCAGCAGTCGACAGTCCGTGTCAAGAGTGCAACGTCGAGAGCTCGAAGTCGTAAGCCCAAGTGTCTTTCTCTCACTAGAAATCCAGAGAGAATATGTTTTAGAGAGAGAAAGTAAAAGTGTCAAATGAGGCGGAGGTCTTGAATAAGCTCCAGAATCCACTATATATAGGCACAAATATGCGCGTGTCATCAGCCGACACGTGTCGTCCTCCGGTAGCGACACGTCGCCGTAGAGGGTCCCGCAGTCTTGATTGTCCGTCGAATTTCCGGTCCCCGTGTTCGTGTCGTCCTGCCCTTGCAGCGTCCCTCTGCCTGTCTGAGGAGACTGACCACACTGCGGTAGCATGGTCAGAGTAGCCCGTTGCCCCAGCCTCCAGTCCAAGCCCTTACTGAATCCCACGGGATGCGTCAAGAGACGCGCCGAGATCCTGACAGCGGTGAGGGTTGCCCCTGCAGCCAACTGCCAGGCGTGCTGGACACGATGCCCTCCGAAGACCTGCTCCCGTCCCGGAGTGGCTCGCGGTTCATTGCCCTGGCGGTGTCGATGATCGATGGAGACATCAGCGTACATGCTCATGACTCGATACTCAGAGTCCGTGGCGGTGGGTCCTCGTGCCGGGGCATTATGAGCGGAGCCCCCTGAAGCTCGTCGGGTGATTGTGCCGGTGATGGCCTTAGGGTCGTGAGCTCATTCCTGTTGCGAAGGCCGGAGCCTCCGGTTGATTGTGTCTGCGATAATGGTCGTCGCGCATCTACTAGCGATGAGTGAGCGCTGTTGAATGAGTTGAGTGGGGTGATGGCAGTGGTGAGCAGGTCCCCTCCCCCCCTCAAGGACAAAGGTGGCCGACCCCCTCAGCAGAGGGGTGGCCGACCCCCTCAGCAAAGGGGTGGCCGACCCCCTCAGCAATGGGGTGGCCGACCCCCTTACAAGGTGGCTGGCCGACTCCCTAGCAAAAAGGGGTGGCCGACCCCTCGGAGGGGTGTACCTTCGATCGTTGTCTGAGTGCTTGCGGCGCGGAGCGCTTTGACCGAGCGATGATGATGTTTAAGTATCGGAGCGTTTTCACTGGGGAATGATGTTGAGCAAGTTCGACTACCGAGCGTGTGACGTGTCGTGCCACTGGAGCCTTTTAGCGGGCCCTGGGGTGCGGTCCGTGGGTGACGTGTCGTGTCACTGGGGTCTCTAAGCGGGCCCCGGGGTGCGGTCCAGAATAGGTTGTGAACATAAGCCCCCTGCGTGTGGGGTACGCGGAGGGGAACCCGAGCGGGTGCCGCACGCATAAACGGTGTTGGACGTACTGGGAATGGTCGTTGCTTAATGCGAGAGCCTGTTGCGAGGGCCGGCGCCCCCTGTTGAGTGTGTCGGAGATGGCAATAAGCTTGAGAGCCCATCCCGGATGCGAGGGCCGTAGCCCCGTCTGTTGATTGAGACGGCGATGGCTATAAGCTTGAGAGCCCATCCCGGATGCGAGGGCCGAAGCCCCGTCGGTTGATTGAGACGGCGATGGCTATAAGCTTGAGAGCCCATCCCGGATGCGAGGGCCGGAGCCCTGTCGGTTGATTGAGACGGCGATGGCTATAAGCTTGAGAGCCCATCCCGGATGCGAGGGCCGGAGCCCCGTCAGTTGATTGAGACGGCGATGGCTATAAGCTTGAGAGCCCATCCCGGATGCGAGGGCCGGAGCCCCGTCGGTTGATTGAGACGGCGATGGCTATAAGCTTGAGAGCCCATCCCGGATGCGAGGGCCGGATTCCCGTCACGTGATTGAGACGGCGATGGCTATAAGCTTGAGAGCCCATCCCGGATGCGAGGGCGGGACCCCCGTCGGTTGATTGTGCGGGTAAGGGGCGGAGCCCCCGGTTGATTGTGCGGGTGAGGGTTTGAAGGCTGTGAGTCCGTACTGCCGTGCCGTACTGCCGTGGGGGGTTGTAATGCCGGAGCACGCGAAACGCGTCAAAGATGTGGATGCTGCACATTTTTTTTTTTGGGTGGCCCACCTCTATAAATAGCAAAAGGGGGGGGGAGTGTTTTGGAAAGAAACATTCCGCATTTGGGAAAGAAAAGATTGAGAGAGAAAGAAGAGAGAAGAAGAGAGAAGAAATGGTGAGAGAGGGGAAGCAAGTGGCCGAGGGGTCGGTCGCAGATGGGGGTCGTCGGGGCCAAGGGGTCGGCGGCGGTGGAGAGAAGGAAAGAAGAGGGGAAGGGGGAAGGAGGGAAGAAGAGGGGAAAGGGGAGGGGGGTCGGCCAATCACGGAGGGTCGGCCACCCCGGGGGGTCGGCCAACGTGGGAGAGAGGAGAGAAGGGAGGGAAGAAAGGGAGGAGAGGGGAGGGGGGTCGGTCGGGAGCAGGGGAGAGTCGGGGGATGCTTCTTCGGGGGGAAAAGGAAGAGAAGGGAGGAGAGAAGAAAGGGGGTCGGGAGCAGAAGGTGGTGCGTCGGCGCCGAAGGCGTCGGGATCTGGAGGGAGATCGGCGGGGGAAGGTGGGTCGGGAGCTGGAGGGAAGTCATCGGGGGCAGGGGGTCGGGAGCTTTGGGAAAGTCGGCGGGGGCAGGGGGGTCGGGAGCTGGTGGAAAGTCGGCAGGGGGGTCGGGAGCTGGAGGGTCGGCGGGGGCAGGGGGTCGGGAGCTGGGGGAAGTCGGGAGGGGGGTCAGGAGCTGGGGGGAAGTCGGCGGCAGGGGGGTCGGCGGGGTCAAAAGCCACGGGCAAGGTCACACCCGCTGAGCCGGTCCCCGTTCTGAAAAAATTGAAGCAGCAAATGTGGGTGAAACCACGAGGTGGGGCAGCGAGCGCGGGGCGGCCACCGCGAAATGTGACGACGGAACCAGTGCCGCCTCCGCCAACAGATGAAGTCGAAGCTACGGGAGGTGGTGAGACGGGAGTGCCACTTTCATTTGATGATGCGTCGGTGAGGACGTACGATCCGGACCCGGATAAGTCGGTCACGCCATTGAGAGTGAAAGGGGTAGTACCGGCCGTGCCTGGCCGGGAGTTGTGGAGGGAGCTGGCCATCCGTGTAGCTGATGGTGTGTTCACAGTGCCATGGAGTGGTGCGTCGATGAGGGAGGAGCCACGGATGCCGTCGCCATATGTGCGGGCTCCTAGCTGGGAGGATGCGCCCGTGCCGTCACCGAGGTATGTGGCAGGGTTGTTGGTGGAGCGTGCGGATATACCTTGGGCACCCGTGGTGTTCAAGGGTCACGGAGCGATGCCGATCGGGTGGGACTTCTGGTGTGATCACATGATGGAGGTGCCGAGGTGGGCAGCTTTATTGGATGTGTTGGGGTTGGTGCCGGCGATTGACATTACGGCGAGGGGGGTGGAGCTTTATAGAGACACGTCGGGGATGACTTTGCTGTTGTCGCGATGGAGTACTCAGACACACACCTTTGTGACTGAGTTCGGAGAGATTGGGCCGACGCTGCTTGATGTGATGATGTTGACGGGCTTGCCGATGCATGGAGAGTTGGACGCACGTGTGACGCGGCTGACTAATGATGAGCGGGTGTTGCAGACGCAGTTGCTTGATATTTTGGCGGAGACGAAGCAGCATCGGAAGGCGACATATAGCGGGTGGCTCCGATTGTTCTATGGCACACCGCAGGTGAGGTCGGGGCAGAAGTTGGGCAATGCGGCTCATTTTGTGATGGGGCCGTATCACAAGGACGAGCGATATGAGATGGTGTCCTTTTTGACGATGTACTTGTCGAGGTAAGTATAATGCGTTCGTGCCTGTATGTTCGTAGATGTGATGCAAGTTGAGATTGTGTATAATGCGTTGGCGTGTTGTTTTGTTTTGCAGGTTCGTGTTTGAAGGGACGCCGGAGGATGGCATATCCGCGAAGGTGATTCCCCTGGCGATTCGGATGGCGCAGGGGAAGCGTGTTGGGCTAGCTCCCGTGTACCTGGGCACCATGTACTCGCGATTGGATCAGTTCGTGAACGATGTGAAGAGGTCGCACGGGCGGTACCAAGTGGCGACCTACGTGGATTGGATGTTCCTGCAGCGGTACTTGTATGAGTGCTTTCCAGACTATCGTCCGACAGGCTATCCGCTCGAGCATCCAGCACCGAGGACGAGGACAGTGATGCACAGTGGCAGATCGCGGGAAGTGGCCTTATGGTGCAGCGGGGCGCGGGCATGTGCATTGGCGGGCATCAAGAGGCCGGAGTGTCCATTGTCGCGGTTGATAGATGCAAGGGAGGCATGCGTAGTACGTCCGTATAGAGAGATGCATGCGTCATACGGAGTACCCCCTTGGTTACACGGGCAGGAGATGACGATAGACTTGACCAGGAGGGGGGTTTTGCCACCGGCGGACGTTGTGCTCTTGGTGGCGTACTTTCCAGGTTGGCTGCCAGTGATGACGGATGATGGCGCGAAGCCTGCAGAGAACCTTTATTACGTGGCTCGGTATTTCCCGGACCGGTTGTCACGGACATTTGGTTATGACTTGGAGCCGCCATGTGGGTATCGTAGCCCGTGGAGTGTTACGACCGCCTTCGGATACACGCCGGATGACAGAGTTCGCGAGTGGCCAGCACCGGTGGTAGCGTGGAGGAGGCCTGGGAGAGCATTGGTGGGGGCGGTGACGGCGGAGTATGCACAGTGGTGGGAGCGCCTGTGGGCGGTCTGGGCAGAGTGGTTGGCACAGCCATCGGGGACACGACGGTTGGTTGACGTGTACGCCTGTGACCGGGCATTGAGCTTGATATCGATGACAGCGGCGAGGCAGGCCGGTATGCTGGTGCTAGTGACGGGGAGTGCGGTTGTGAGTTCAGAGATGGATCCCGACGAGGAGGGCGAGGAGTCCGAGGAGGAGGCTCCAGAGGAGGACCATGGGGAGGAGCCAGTGATGGCGGTACCGCGGGCGCCTGGGGCCGGCAAGGGGCCCTTGTCGTTATTGCGAGCGGGTATGATGGAGGGGGCTCGTCAGGCGAGTGCGGGTTCTTCAGACTTGCGGCTGACAGGATCGAAGAGGCCGCGAGAGGTGTCAGAGGAGCCAGTGGTTGAGGTAGGTCAAACCATGGCCGCTTTTGATTAAATCTCGTTTTGCTTGTGTTTGTTGTTTTTTTTGGATGTTTATATAAAAAAATATGCTAACGGTTGCTTTTGGACAGGGGTACGGTGGACAGGCGGTGGAAAGCGGCAGCGATGCACATGTAGCGGTTGAGACTGAGGCGGTGAGAGCAACTGAGGTTGATGAGCTAGTAGGCGGGGATGAGCCGGTAGCGTTGGGCATGTCGGGGGCCGTGGCCAGTGGCGGGGTGCGTCCATCACCAGATGGCGAGGAGGGGGCGGATGATGTGTATGGTGGCTTGGTCGACGAGTCGTTGATGTTCGATGCCAGTGGCTACTGGTGGACAGGCGCGGCGACGGAGGCCGCGGCGGTTGAGCGGGGGGATTTGACGGAGTTGGAGCCTGTAGTGGCGGTTCCGATTCAGGAGGTGGAGATCCCGGTGCAGCCGGTGCAGGCTGTTGCGGTGGCGTCGTCAGGGTCGGCCGTTGAGGCGAGTGCGACGTTGATGGCGATGCACTTGATGACCCGTGCACAGGCAGCCGGAGAGGTACGTGAGAGGCCTGTGATGGCGTCGAGTGGCACAGCTGTCGGAGAGGCGAGTAGGGGGTCGTCGAGCGGTCAGGCTGACGTGGTACTATGGGAGAACCTTCAGCTACCTTCGGAGACAGTGCGCCGGTTAGAGATGGTGAAGGCGGCGTATCCGCAGAGGTTTGTGGGGGTGGACTTGGAGAACCCGGTGCTGCAGAGATGGGTGTATTCGGGTTTTGTGGAGTGGCTGCTTCTGTTTGCGAGTGTTCCTGCGGCGGGCTGGACGACGGGGTTTATTGAGCGGTCGCTGAGAGAGTTCGCGACGTTCACTGCTTTGGGTGTGCAGCTAGATTGGTTGGCCGAGTTCCTTAGGTCGAGGAGCGAGGGTAGTGGTGTGGGCGAGAGGATGTCCTTGGTACGTATGGAGGAGATGCTGCTTGAGAGGCGCCGCCAAAGGTTAGAGGTGGAACGATCAGAGATCAACGGAGAGTTGGTCGTGATTGACAGAGAGGTGGCGGAGATAGAGAGGCAGCTGACGGATTTGCAGAGACGTCTGAGCGATCTTCAGAGGCGGCGGACGGATGTGGAGGTGCGAGAGGCCGAGCGTTTGAGGCGGCAGGCTGAGTTCGAGGCGGAGCGGTCGGCGCTGCAGGTTCAGCGTCAGGCATTGCAGGCGTTTAGCGCTCACCCGGTAGCCGTTTTGTTATCTAGCTTCCGATAGGTTTATCATAGACTTGTTGTCTAGGGAGTGCCCGATAGTGGCCAAAGACGTTTTATGTATGCATAGACATCTATTTTGCTGGTACATGAAGTGTGATTGTATGCTGTTTTGTGAACACTGTCGTGGATGCATGGTATAGTCGTTTGTATATTGCGATTGTGCGTTGCGTCTGTTGGATGTCGGTCTGTGTCCCCCCCCCCCCCCTTTTTTTTTGTTTGTAATCGAGGACAAATACTTGATAACCAGAAATGAAATATAACAGTAAAGGCCAAGTAGGGAGTGAAAAGATTGTATATTGATAGTGCGTAGATTAAGGAAGCATCTTTACATAAAAAAAGAACTCGTAACAAGGAACAAAAGTACATGCTAGTACATGTGCGTGCATACACAAAAGGTCGGGTCGTGGGGGGGGACATGCCGCAAGCTGATCATGCATAGTACTTCTTCAGATAGCGACCATTGACAGGGGCGGTAAGTTGCCCGTCGTCTGGATTGAGCAAGAGGTACGAACCATTGCTCCTGGCAGTGTGTATTTCGAATGGCCCCTCCCAGTTAGGTGTAAATTTAGGAGCTGACAAATTGGCCCGTACATGCTTGGCGGCTTGGAGGACAAGGTCGCCTGCTGCGAAGGAGCGAGGTTTGACGGTCTTCCCGTAGGCTTTGACAAGCTTCTCATGATATGCTTTCAGTCGTCGCATGGCAGTAGCTCTCTTTTCATCAAGGCTCTCAAGTGCCACCATTCTGGTTTCCTCTTCCCCGAGACCACTGCTGAGGGATAGACGCGCCGAGGCGACTGCGATTTTGGCCGGCACTACACATTCGTCCCCGTAGACGAGGGAGAAGGGTGTGGCCTTCGTAGCTGTGTGTCTGGAAGTTCTATAGGCCCAGAGGGCATGACTTAGTTTTTTTGACCAAGAGTTGCTTGCGTCATGAACCATGCGCGACAAAACGTGCAACAGCGTTTTGTTAGAGGCTTCAGCCTGACCGTTGCCTTGCGGATAATAAGGAGTCGACGTGGCATGATTGATATCGTCTGCTTCCATAAGAGTCCGAACATCCCGATTGATGAATGGCGTGCCGTTGTCGGAGATAATACATCGGGGGATACTGAAGCGACATATGATGTGGTCGCGTAAAAAATTGGCGATGGCGCCCCCCGTGGCTCTTCGCAGAGGTATGGCTTCGACCCATTTTGTGAAACGCTCCGTTGCGACCATGATCCAAATGTGACCTTTTGACGGTGGATGTATGGGGCCGATAAGGTCGAGAGCCCAAGAGTGGAATGGCCAAGGGGCCGCAATCATACGTAGGTCGGATGCTGGCATGTGTATTCTATCTGCATGTCTCTGGCAGGGTTGACAGTGTCGTACATGGGAGATTGCGTCGTATTCCATAGTTGGCCAGTAGTACCCCAGCCTGAGTAGTTCTGCATACAACTTCTGAGAACCTTGATGTTCGCCACAAACACCATTGTGCACTTCGTTGATCACCTCGACTGCTTGGGCACCCTGCAAGCATCGTAGGGTGCGTCCCGAAAATCCTTTGCAAAACAATTCGCCTTCCGTCTCAAAATACTTGACCGACTTGCATTTGATAGAACGTGCCGAGTTGCGGTCAGATGGTAGCAGTCCGTGGGACAGATATTGCAGGAAGGGCTGGCGCCAGTCACCCTCAATATTGGCGACAAGAGCTTCCGTACGGTCCGGTGCATACAGGCATTCTGAGCAACCCTGCTGTACATCTGAAGCATCCTTGGCCATGGATGGCCAAAAGAGACCCATTCGCTGGAGACGACGGTATAGTGGCGGTCCGTCGAGGCCGCAACACTTTTGATGCCCATATTGCAGTTTGTGCTTTGCTTCTGTCGGTGCTAAACATCGTGCCAGAGTGCCTCCGGGACATCGCTTGTACAGGATGTCTCCTAACATGAAGAATTCTGTAAGAGTGGAGATGGAAGCGAGTGATGGTGTTCTAAGCTGGTCGATGATCGGCTGCCTCCAATCATCGGTCGTAGTGTCCGTTGGTACCAAGTCCAACGTCGTGCACGGTGCCGCCCTTTTGATAATGGTTAGCACACGTTGTTCACCGTCAATGTCTATTTTTGACGCGATCGTGGCTAAGCTGTCCGCATGTCGGTTGTGGCTTCTGCTGTGATGCTCGTATTGGACATGGCCAAGCTGCCCCTCCAAGTGTTGTACTAAGGTACGGTAAGGTGCCAAGGCTGGTTCCCTGACTGCAAACTCCCCATCGGCCTGCTTCATGATTAGGTTCGAGTCCCCCTTTACATGCAATGATTTAGCCCCCATGCTAACAGCTAGCATGAGGCCGATGACGAGGGCCTCGTACTCGGCTTCATTGTTAGATACCGGGAATGCAAGTTTGAAGGATAGGGACGTGGTAACACCCTCTGGATTCCGTAGAACAATGCCGGCACCTCCTTGCCGGATGGGAGCTCCATTAGGGTCTTTGCTAGTGGCTGAGCCGTCGAACTCAAGTGTCCACAATTCATCAACATCAGAGGTCAGGGCCGTCTCTTCTCCAGGCAATTGATGTGAGGTTGGTTCACATTGTTGACGTGGGAAGAAGGCCAAGAGGTCTGCAAGTGCTTGGCTTCGCAAAGCCGTAGGATTCTTGATGGATAGGCCGAATTCGGCCAGCAGCAGTAACCAGCGAGTAAGTCGGCCAGACAGGGCGGGACGAGTGAGCATGTATCGTAATGGATCAGCCTTAGTGACGAGCATAATCTGGTGCGACAAGAAATAGTGTCTGAATTTCTGCGAGGCGTAGACCAAGGCGAAACAATGCTTCTCGAGCTCAGAATAATTGGCCTCGGGTCCTCTAATTGACCGACTGAGATAATAAACCGGACGTTCCACTCCGTCCACTTCTTGAGCGAGTAACGCCCCTATAGATCTGGGTGTGGAAGTTAGGTAGAGCAAGAGTGGTAGGCCTTGTTGCGGGACGGCCATGGTCTGCGGTGACATGAGGACCGCCTTGATTTGTTCGAATGCTTGCTCTTGGGGCGCACCCCAACTCCACGGTGCGCTCTTGCGCGTCAAGTGCTGGAAGGGCGCGATGAGTTCGGCTAAGGCAGGGATAAATCTGCGGAGATAAGAAACCTTGCCAAGGAAACTTTTTAACTGCTTGGTGTTCCTGGGCGGTGGCATCTCTCGGATAGAGGCGGCCTTGGAGGGGTCAACGTCGATACCCTGTCGACTGACCAGGAAGCCGAGGAATTTGCCAGAGGAGACTCCAAAGGCACACTTGAGCGGGTTCATCCGCATGTTGTATTGACGGCATTGGTCAAAGACTGCCCGAAGGTCCGCAAGATGGTCACTTTCCTTCTTAGATTTGATAATGAGGTCGTCGACATAGTCTTCCACTGTGCGGTGTATCATGTCGTGAAAGATAGCTGTCATGGCTCTCTGATAGGTGGCACCCGCGTTTTTGAGACCAAAAGGCATGACCTTCCAACAAAAGTTACCCATCGGGGTCCGAAAAGCTGTCTTGGCACAGTCATCTGGGTTCATTCGAATCTGGTTGTAGCCGGCGAAGCCGTCCATGAAGGACAGGGTCTCGTGTCCGGCGGCAGCCTCCGTGAGCATATCAATATTGGGCAGTGGGAACTCATCTTTAGGGCATGCCTTATTCAAATCGCGGAAGTCAATACAAATGCGAACTTGTCCATTCTTCTTTTGCACAGGAACAACATTGGCCAACCAGATAGGATGAGTGATGGGTTCGATGAAGCCGGCCTGCAGAAGTCGTTCGATCTCTTGCTTGATTTTTAGTTCAAGTTCGGGGCGAAATGATCGCGTATGCTGTCGAACTGGGCTGAACCCGTTGGTGATGTTGAGATGGTGCGTTACCAAGGCAGGGTCTAATCCGGGCATTTCATTGTAACTCCATGCCAACACGTCGCGATATTCGCGGAGGAGGGTAACCAGTTCCTCTCTTCGGCCCGGGGCGAGTTTCGTGCCAATGTAGGTCAGTCGGGGTCCCTCGCCCGGATCAGCCAGGTTAATTTCTTTGAGATCTTCGGCCTGTGGTCGCAGGCCGTCTTCATAGCAGGGGGTGCGGCGCCCGGGGTAAGTTCGTGATCTGGCGGACAATGCTTGGCCGTACAACACCATTCTGTCTTCGTAGGTGGGCAGTGGTTGAGGCAGTCGGGCCGCGGACCCCCTGGACACCGTCATAACTGGTAGATGACCCTTCCGTCCTGGTGACACGCTGGAAGGTGGTTTCAAACTTGGGTTTTTTAGACTTGGGGGATGAAGGCGGGGAAATGGTAGGGGCATCAGATGGCGATGTGGAGGTTGATGCCTTGTTCTTGTTGTTTTTCTTGGACTTGGACTTGGATTTGGGTGGCTTGTTCCCACACAGCTCATCCCAATCTGGCAGCTTGGTGGAGTGGATGTGAGTGGCATTCTCATTATCTGCAGCGAGTTCGGTGAAGAAGGAGGCCTCGGCAAAATAAGACTCGGCGCACTCGAAAGGGGCCTTGGTTGCGGGGATGGTTATTGCTCCCTCATGTCCCGCAAGACCGGCCACCAGTTTCACACACTGGTGGTACGTCGAGGGGACATCCTTGTTGACGTGGATCCAAGGTCGCCCAAGTAGGAGGTGGAAGGAAGACTCGCTATCTATTACATGGAAAGTGGTGTCGCGCCGAACAGTTCCGACCATCAGGTCGACGGTGATATGGCCAAGAGTGGACTGGGTGCCTTGTCCAAAGCCAGTGATCTTGATGGGGTCCCGAATGATTTTTCTTGGCGGTATACCGGCCCGCTGTAAAGTGACGAGAGGGATGATGTTGATTGAGGCGCCGCAATCTACCAATGCGCGGCGGAATGCCGGTGCCGTTGACAGTATATTCAAGGTATAGTGGCTGGTTATGGTGCTCGACGGCAGGTGAGTCCTCATCTGAAAATATAAATGCTGTGGGAGGGACATGTCTGAGCTCAGCCTGGGCGGTGAAGCACTCGGGCCCGAGGCCTGTGGTGACCTCGATCAAGCAATCTGAGAGATAGGTCCGCGCTGCGGGTGAAAACCCCATTTCATCGAAGAAGCCTTTGATCTTTGTCATTTGGCCAGCCGAGGACACTGGCTGGGGGGTAGGAGGTATGTGAGCTGTGATCAAAGGCGAGACTTCCGTAGAAGCTTTGGGAGCGAACGGCTCGAAGTGGTCAGTGGTAACCATGAGCACCTGGTGCTCACGGTTGTCATTGCCATGGTTTGG